>CAJQUW010007149.1:0-42292 GCA_907163375.1 Prostheceraeus crozeri
ATCCGGCCTGTCCCGTTTTTTGAATTCCCTCGGTTCCCCATTCGCATTGGAACTTCGCCATGTTGCTCACTTTCTCGCGAATACTTGCTGAAGATGGCCTGAATGATTTGCCCCATGGAATCACAAAAAAATTTGGGGAAGGGAAACAACGTGACATGGAATGGTCGTTCTTGTCACAATTCCAGCACACAAATACTTGCACGTTCGCACTTTGAAGACCATATCTGATTTCACGGCACCGACCACTTCTGACCATCTCGAGGGAGATTTCACCAGGCATCTTGATTAAGTCGTCAAGATATCCACTGCTGCGGCAAACGATCCGTACTGCCAAAGGCAATCCCCGTACGATTTGATGCTTTAATTAGGTCATTCCACTGCAGATTTATGAGTCGTGAACGTTAGCCTGCCACGGACGCTTCAATAATCGCGCACGAAATCATATATGGTTTCCACTATGTGACACGGAGCCCGGTCCATGAAGTAAAGCAAAGGGTCCGCTGGCTTTACTTTCTTGCTGAAATGCAAAGTTTCAATCTTTGCTGATGATGGAGTTCACAGTGCTGCGGCCGTCGATTATCTCCCAAATCCCATCGAAACGTTTACCAGGGAAGCATAAGGGCAGAAGCTGTATCTTCTCTTCATCGGTCGCCAGCTTGCATGGCGACCAGCTGTTCGCTTGCAATATTTATTTTCATACACCGGCACATTGATGGCGATCGACGCTCCGCGCATTTCCACAGCCATTGATCCGTACGTCTGCTACCAATGTTGCAGAAGATCACTCGTCTCGACGATGACTTTATTTGTGAATACAATGACAACCGCCTGAATGAATGAATACAATGACAACCAATGAAACACAGTTCACGATACAGCCAATAACCGCAGAGATTCAGATGTACAAGACCCGTTAACATTCACAACAGAGCATCATCGAGGCGATTGCTTGAGCGGCTTCGTTTCTTCCTGAGAGGGCCATCAATTAGCACGTCCTGACTTTGGGACATCTCAAGAGCTGTTTCGGCATCAGTAGTTATTTCGCTTATAATATGCTTACCTGCCTTCACATCACTGATGCCATCTATGTCAGGAGATGAAAAATTCTCAGTCGGCATCACTTGACTCTGATCATCCATTTCCTCGTCTTGCAGATTCGACATTGTGATTGAGCTCGTGCACTTCCCTGCTGCACTAGTCAATTCGTTATATGACAAATACAGCTCCAACCACTTCATGTAGGGCCAATGTGGCCACGACAAGCATCTCTGCTCTTTAGAGCGTCCTGACGAACCACTCGGTGCTTGATAGCGTACCTTGGACCTCAGACCATCTTTCAAGGATTTCCAATGACCGGCTAAAGTCTTGATATCTGCAACAGTGAAAAAACAACAGTTAAAAAGGAGCAAAAATAGGGTTATAGGGGTTGAACTTACGTTTTTGAGGTTCTTTCAAGCTCAAAGCCTGGGTCACCTTCAGGTATGCGGCATTGGTGATCTCTCGATTCATATGGAACTTCGAGGAGGGATCATACAAATGTTGATATTTCTTGATTTCATTTGCAAATTCTTCTACATCATACGGGTACTGTTTCGGGGGAGCCATTTTCAACGATAGATGTGATAATGATAGTGATGACTGATGACGATAGATAAGTGATAAGGATGCCTGCTAATAATACTGTGCTGTCAGCAATCGCTGTATTCGCTAGTTCATTCAACCAATCAGTAACAGCGTAGCTTTCACGCTCAAATAGGACACGATTCTATTCTCGCTGGAGCGTAGGTTTTCACGCCAGATTGACAACCAACGTTCCATTGTAGCGTTGCTTTTCAAGCTAGATGCAAGCACGATTGAAGCCTGCTTCAATCCTGATTCAATCGAGATTGATTTTGCATCTAGATTGAAAAGCTACGCTAGAATCGCGATTGAATCTGAAGTATGAATCCAGCTTAAGATATAAATAGACATGTAGGCATCTACCCACCCAGAACACGAACGTTTTGAGAACGGAATGATATTGTTCGGTCTTGAACGTTCAAGAGCCTAGGACAAACCAAATCCGAACGTTTTTATTTGTCGACAAGTTATGGCGGAAGCGCTACGTTTCTTAAACATTCCGCGACTACCGTAGTTACAACGTCAGGGGGCTAAATTCTACGCAACGTTTGTACTTAGTGATACTTAAACGATGATTAACTTAGTGCACTTTAAACGATGAAACGTTGATTTAACCAACAGAAATTAACGTTGCGAAAGCATTTACATAATTTTCAATAAAGCTAAATTGGGTAGTTCTTCATTCCTTCCTTAAACATAGACCTATGATAATGAAACGCAATACACATCGCCTAATATGCTCATCTGGAAGCTGCGCGCTTATGACTGAATCTAAGAGTCACATTCACTTATTTGTTTGCATGAACATAGCAACTAATCATCTTCTCGTCTATAAGGGTAAAAACGACTATGCATTTTTATGGATGTAATGACCAGAAAATAACACAAATTCGTACTTGCATACATACTCTTTGGATTACAAATAGAAAACACATTATCAAGAAGAAAAATATCAAATAAAATTAAGTACCAGAAATTCACTTGATGCAAATGCCACTTCAACACAGAAATGCATTTTCCAATAAAATTAATTGGCAAGGTCACACGGGCAAATATAAAATCGCACATAATTACATAAATGAGTTGCATAAAAAATAGCAAGGAATATCATCTGTCAACACTATTGCAGTATATAACACAAGATACTACAAAATCAGCATGCTAAATTGCACATCTAAGTCACTCTTTCTGCAATGTCACACAAGTGCACTATGAGTTTGTTTCATCACCCTTCAGTAAGTGTGCATCATCAATTGATGCATCACTGTGGTTATCAATCAGAGTTAGATAGTAGATTCGGTCATAGATGAGTTGTATAAATAATGGCAAGGAATATCTTCTGTCAACACTTAAACAGTATATAACACAAGATACTACAAAATCAGTATGCATAATTGCACGTGTAAGTCACCAATGCTTTCTCTATTTCTGCAATGCCACATAAGTGCTCAATGTGTTTGTTTAATCATTTTCAACTAAGTCTGTATCATCACTTGATGTATCACTGCGGTTATCAGTCAGAGCAGTGTTTTCGCCTGAGCTTACCTCGCCAGCGTCGTCAACTTCATTATTTGGGGTCTTATGTTTTCTAAAATGCCTTGCTACTTCCTCTGGATCTACCTAAACGTTTCGGGAACACCGGGTGTGACGAAAGAATATTTTGTTACTATCACTTGCTGTAAAAGCGGCTAAATTTCGGCGAAGAAACTAACGAAAATTGAAATCTCTGAAACAGCTGCAGAAGTAATAAGGATTTCTTTTCGTGTTGATGTTGCGTTTACTTATGCCATGGCGGCTCAACCTTCATCAAATAGCTGTCAGAATAGGCCAGGCTTTTATACCTGACCTTTTATACAAAGGTAGACCATCAAGATTAAGTTGGATAGTGATTTCCGTGAAGTTGCGACTTGGGCAGCGCCGCAAAAGAAGTGTGATGGAATGTTGAAGACCAAAGTAAGCAAATTTTCCGTTGCTGAAATTGATAATTTCAGAAGATAACTTGTGAGGTTAAAGTTTTGAACAAGTAAAATGACCGAGGGACATCGACTTTCAATGATCTAAGTAGTCGCAAAATGTCAGTCATTGCTTCTCGTGATAAATTGTACCTTGAATATATAAGATACAATTGATCAATGAGGCTTATGTTTTGCGAGTCATCTTCACTACATGTATCCTCTGAATTAGTGGCATGATTTGACAAACTTGAATAATTTAGACCAGAACCCAATGAATCAATTGTATTTTCCTCAGAAATTTCAGATATTGTAGATACTTCACTCTGAAGTATGGGTCCAAAGTCAATTGAATTGGGTCATTACCTTGTTCGTCAATCAAGAACTGAAGCGTGCTATCAGCTTTCCTCAAGATGCTGCGTCGATCCTGGAAAAAATCGCGATCATGAAAGTTGACTTAAATGGATTTGACTAATGAATGAGAAAATTATATCAAAATAGTTTGACACGACTAAAAAGAACAGCCACATGCATGCATGTAGCAAAAAACTGGGATTTCGATGCCTTTCCGATGGGAATCTTTTGAATATCCTCATTGATGATATAAATTGATTACAAAAAGAGTTCATCATGACAAATAAAATTGAACAACAATAGCTGTATTGACTTTCATAAAATCTGTTATAGAAATGATTTTCTTGGAAACACTATCTACAGTGGTGGCCAAAAGTATAGCACAATTATTTTTGACGTTAATATTTTTTGAAAGTTGTGGTTTTGTGATTATAAAACAAATCATGATCTATAGTTATATTCAAATTTGTCCGATACATATTTCATACTTCTTTTGCAGTATAATTAGACAACATAGCCTATAAAAAACATGTATTACAACAATGCGTTCAGATACTTAATTAACTGAAGAAAGGTTCAGCAGCTTATCAACGAAACTCATTAATATCTTGTCGGACCACCTTTGTTGGCAATGACTTCTGCAAGTCGAGATGGCATGGATTCTGCAGTAATCTGGTGAAACTTCTTTGCACCATACGGTCTTGATATTTTCGCACAGTTCCTCTCGTGAAGTCGAGTTATAAGCAGCAACTTTTTTCTTCAACAACTGCCAGCAATGTTCTATCGGGTTTAAGTCAGGCGAATTGTCTGGCCATGGCCCTAGAACTTGGATGTTGTTTGTTCGTAACCACTCTGTTACCGATTTGGACCTGTGACAGATGCTCCATCTTGTTGAAAGTAAGCACATTCACGAATAGTCACAAACTGGCTGAGTTTTTCTTCCAAGATGCCTTTGTACACAATAGCGTTGATGGTAGTTGATGGGGGACAAAACCATAATCCACCTCGACCACTTGCCGAGAGGCATCCCCATATCATTAACGACGGAGATTTCCTCACAGTAGGCACCACAAATCGGGGATTGTAGCGTTGACAAGCTGGTCGACGAACGTAGTGCTGACGCTTAGAGAATTGCTGCAAGGATGTTTCGTCGGAAAATAAAACCGATGACCACTGCAGTTTTGTCCAGTTCTGGTATTTTCTATCGAAGCAAAGTCCGTCCGCCATATTTTTCTTTGACAGCAGAGGTTTTTTTGCCGGACGCCGTCCTTTAAGTCCAAAGTCACATAGTCGACGCCTGATTGATCTTGCACTTATTCTCCTCAACACTGGAAGGCTGTTGACAATGTCAAAGCTTGATGCTGTTGGGTCAACATTCGACAAACGTTTAATCATCCTGTACGTTTGGCTTGTAGTTTTTCTTGGTCGACCAAGTCTTCTCCTTGCAACATATGAAGCAGATTCTCTGCAGCGTTTAAGGCTTCTTGAAACCGCTGACTGACTAACTTCCAAGCGTTCAGCGATAGCAGCTTACTTAAATCCGGCATCACTGTAGGCTACAATTTGTGCAACAGTCTCACTGGAAAGTTCTCTGAGCTTCGTCATTCCAAAAACAAAAATTCAGATGAAATGACACTTGTGTAGGTTTCCCTTAACATCTGTATCCTGATTGGCTGATAAATGGCAGCGAATTACTTCACTTGTCCCATCACCCAACCAGCACGTGATACAGTGGGGCTAAAAATTTCAAAGGTTGAAGCCTTCCATATCGCAGATCGCTGTGTCTTGCTAACTGCAGTGAACTTAGCAGCCAGCTGTGACTTCCATCAAAGCCGATCGGCGCAGTGTCGCGTTGAAAGGTCAACGGTCGACGCTCAGACATTCACATTGTACTTCAAGAAGCAGATTGTTGACAGTGAGTTTTTATTTCAAGGGTTAAAAAGCAAAATAATAAATATGCTATACTTGTGGCCAACAAAAAATTCCATACATTCATTATTTCATAATTAAATTCCATGTTTATAACAAAACATTATAATAATTTGTCATGTTTTAGTCATGAAATATATATTCAACAAATTTTGAACAAAAGTTCAGATCATCATTTGTCTTTATAATCACAAAAACCGCATGCATCCAAAAAATGTAGACGTCAAAAATAATTATGCTATACTTTTGGCCACCACTGTAAATAATGATTGTTTGGGATAAAGAGTTCTTCGACAAAAAGCGTTTGCTTAGCAAGAAAAACACAAAGCTATCGAAGGCTTCGCTTTCGCCTACCGGAATGAAGTCCTGCATTCACTCGATGGTTGTTAACAGCCACTTTGAACACAGATGCTACTGCCTCTTCAATTTCTTTCATTGAAGCATTCTCATGCGAACTTTTGACAATCGATTTTATCAAATTTTCAACGGGACCAATAAATCTGTACTTCCCGTCAGTTCCGCTGCGGTTAATTTTCGCAAGGTCATCGTCACTCATCAATTTGTATAATACTAATTTGATAGATTGCCGCATGCTGCTACCCCTGTACATAAGGAATGTCTATCTTGTTTGATCGTAGAAATCTTTGTCTTTCTCTAATTTGCAAGAAAATTGTGCGAAATCTTCAATGCACGATATCATCGGTATAGAGTCTACCGTCACGAGATTACTGTCATCATTTATATAATGTGAAGGCTGTTGCCGAGTGATGTTTTTCAACTGCTGTTCAATTATCAACTGCCGCTTAAAAATTTGTGCAACCAAAAAGTAAGTACCACTTTCACTGAAAGGCTGCGCACCATTACGACTTACGTATTCATTTACGCGATTAATTTTCAATTTTTTGCGAGCAAAACTTTCCTCACTGTGAAGGTTAATCCTCGCATCAACTTCCATCTGCGAACAAGTGGCCCCAGTATGTTCACGGGCTTCTCTTGTTGGAGAACTCTCAAAAAGCGGTAAAAGAGGAGGTGGTACAGAATTAGTTGGAGACAAGGGAGGTTGCACTGAAGTTTCGATATCCGATGATGCCTCACTTTCGAATCCAGAAGCTGGCTCCGTCTCCGACTGTCTATGATAGTTCTGAACAGGTATCAGAGAGATCCTCTGTCCATAAAGAATTCGAGGACTATCATATACAATTTTCTCGATTGACACATGGAGTTTTTTACATCCTTGGCCCACACACGAACAGGTTCAAGAAAGATCTCTTTCGTCGCCAGGGAAATCAGAATACTCTCATAGTCCTTCTCATCGTAGGTAATATTAATTTTAATTTTTGTTCGATGGGAATCTTTTATACCTTTAAATATTGAAACATTCAAATTTGTATATTGAATTGGATGAATGAAAAAGGGATCGTATGGACCATTTCTGTCGCAAGAAACATACACCAGACAATGGGTAAAGTTCTTCATGTCAAAGTTTCTCCTATCCATCGTACAAGCTGAAAATGGCAAAGTCATCGATTTACTAACTCACAATAAAGAGTTTCCGAATACGCAGCACTTCTTAACCCATTTAGCCCCAGCGTTACCTTCTCGTAACGGTTGCTTTCACGTTATCTCGCACGTCAGCTATATTATATTATTCAACTTTCATATGTCTGAATTGAATACGGTAGACCTCGTCCGGTGCACCGGACTGTGAGGATTTGTTCGTTATAATCGAGCTCTCGCTATACCCGAGGTTTAAAGAAAAACAAAATATTTCAGAATAAATCATGTTCATGGTTATTTCAGTGCAATCTGTGGTACATGTATGTACAAGCGGCTAAAATAAGTCAGTATCACGCTAGAAAATCTCAATGATCGACACGTACGTATATGTAGACCTACAGTTAAAGTCAAAATCAATACTGTATCACTCAACACTCAGCTAAAATTTGAATCAACATCATTCTACAGAAGTGCTCAATCGGTAGACCTCTTTAGCTAAAATCAAGAAGAATCACATGACATTGAAAAATGAATCGATTTTGTTCTGCTGCATGGATGGGGTCACAGAGTTATGCATATGATTTTCCAGTTTTGCTATGTCCTTCAGGGCTGCCTCACCGTCGTTGTGCTGCAACACAAATTTCCGCACGATGTCCAATGCTCGAAACGCGTCGCTGCTGCGTACAATTTCGACTACATACTCCTCCTTGTCGTCGTCGTCAATGTCCAAGGGAGTTAGGGAATTAGATTGAACATCCATTGCAATGTCTTTCGCATAGTCTTTGACATAGAATTAGCACAAAAAGGCTATAGTGAGACTTCATGGACATGCATAATTGCAGAAAGAAATGCTACGATAAATTTACGACTATGATAGTCACAAAGCATGAATGATCGTACAAAAGGTAATTTACCTGTAAGCCCTATGACTGTTACTGCTTATGTTATAATTAGTATATTAATGTAGTAATATTTGCTTACGCGGAAAAAGTGGAAAATGCAACCTCAAGAACATAGTTTAAAAAAAAAACACGTGTTCCAATCACCTCCAATGTCCTTGCCGAAACCGAATAATAAACCGCATAAATTCCAAGACCGTAAGGACGCCAGGTTGAATGACTAATTCCAATTACTATATAGTAGTTACCAACTCGTGTGTAAAATATTTTGGCCTATCATGACGCAAATTTTCTTAGTGTAATATATACTACAGTTATGAGGATAACGTTCAACATTTAGTTCAAAGTCTTCAGTATGACCTGACACAAAACATACGCAATTAGTCGAGTTACAAATTAGTCACATCGAGGAAAATAGGACACATGACATGAAACAAGAAATATGACAAATACTGCGGAACACGTGATATGTCTGAGCAAGGAAAGGATCGAAATCAATGATAAACAAATCGCATAATAGTAAAGGAAAACCATAAAATGTTTACAAAATACACGCATAAATAAACAATATATTAAAAGAACATGTCACTGAATATCGTGTTTTGTTGAGCTTCTCCCACATCATTCAGACTGTATAATACAGATTGGTTTGAACAAATAGACGTGTTTCCATGTGTTAACAACATGTCAAAAACCAAATTTCAATATATTTTGTAAAATTGCATAAACTTACCAATTTTTCTCGGTTTTCGTGGACATGGAGCCATTCATTTAGAATATCCATGTTTTCCTCCGTTTCTATAGGAATTCTGCATGGCAAATCTAAAGAGACTCCTCTTTCCACCGTAATAAGTGAAATTTTGCGGGCAGTATCTTCCGTTGTTTGCCTTATGTGGGCAAGTGTTCTGAGCGTTTCTCGCTCACTCACTAGGAATCGAGCTTTGAGGCTGTTGATGCCATCTGCAATAGAGAAAAAAATCACCGAAAGTGATCAGGTTTTTATATTGTAGGCAATGTTTTCTGAGTGTTTATCCATTTTTTTTGGCTAGGGATTTAATTGTAATTGATCAATACAAAGAATACAATGTCAAGAGATAAAAGCGAACATGCTACGTGGAGAATCCTAATATAGGGCCTACTCACTTTGAATATCATCCAAGTTCCCTATTATTCCATCCACATCTATCACAGCTATATCATAACTCTGCTGTGGTGGTGGCGGTGGTGAAAGAATAACTGGGTTCTGAAATGAAATTGAGAAAATTCAATGTTTTTAGTTATCATTGCAGAACATTCAAATTGAATGTTGCATGTCATTTTAAATATTGGAAACTGCACATCGTAGTAGCATGAAGATACATCTTGTTCTAAAGTTCAGTGCAAACATCCTGCTCACACTCATCCACAACATCCAAAAAACTTGAATAACTTTTTACTTGTTTTATACACTGTAAATTATAAATTACTACGTAATATGAAATTATTACGTAACAGATAAAATCAGATAATAACAGAGAGACATTTAAACATCTGTTCTCAATTTTTATTTTAGGATTATTTTAATATCTATTATTAGGCAGTGCCATACCTGTAACGCATATTGAAAATAGCATTTTTACTACCTTCAGGAAGGGTGAAATGGACCCATTTTCTATCAAACTTACATCAATGATTTCTGTTCTTTCCACTTCGGGATCAGCTTGTCTTAATTCATCTCCTAGTTCTTTCCTCTCTCTACTATCGCTGATTGTTGGCTTTGCTCTATTAATCCGTTTTGGATCACTCAATATGAATCGGTCTGTCTTTCTGCGCTTTCTCCCTTTTTCGTAGTCCGTTGTTTCACCGTCTGAATCTGCCGATACTTTGGCTAACCGGCTTCTAGCATCGGAAAGTGCGTCTGAAAAAATTGATGTCTATCATTTTTTGGAATTAAAAAACATGGACTGGCGCACATATACGTACCTCTGTGTGAAATAATCCTGATGGGGATCCTCCCAAACTATCTCCTCTCCATCGTCATTTTTTGGCTTTGTAGAGGGACTTGTATGAGATATCATTAGGGATTCAGCTTTATTACAGGGGAATTTACACCTCATCCTTCCCACTAGCCACTCGCTACTTATTATATCGAAGACTTTCTCTTCGGTGAACTCGATAATGACGTAGTCAGGCATAATACCTGAAAGGAAATCAATTGAATAGAAAATATGGAAAAAAAATAGTGTCATGATTTTTTGTCACGTATTATAAATTTACAACTATAAATTCTTCAAGTCAGTTGTGTGGGAAAAGTAGGTTACACATATTCATGTCAGTTAAAAATATCACCCATGAGGCCTTCAACGAAATTTTTGTTAGTAATATTTTCTGCAACTTATTCACTACCATGCATTATTATTATTTGATGTCAAGTGCATAACCGACGATAGTCTCAAATGAATCAATGTCATTCAATAGACGCAATCTGGTGACAGCAGCGTGATCTGCCGTACAGTAACCTAGTTAAGTACTATTATACTCGTCATTATTTGACGGAATGAATCAAAATTGAAAATGTTTAACACTTCAACAGTCAACTAGTATTTGCATGTCAAACCAAGGCATCTTCGCCCCGAATGAAGCTTTGTTTAGCAATGAGCTCATACATACCTACACTGTTGAATCAAAAAAGCATATCGCCTACAGCGGTATGTAAATCCTGTCCAAATTTTAGGCCATATTTCGAATTCACCATTGCTTTACAGCAATACAATTAATATCAGTCACATAAATTTGATGATTTCAGCGAAAATTCGTAGAGACAATAAAGTGTATGTAAAGCTCACTGGGTCTGCAATCAAATGCTAAGCAAGGAGTGCCATGTAGAAGACGTGCCAGGAATTATTTCCAAAATGAAAAAAATGAGTAGGCACAATCTCGAAATTGGTCTTGAAAGTCGGATTATGACAGAATCCTCTATATGTCCAAATCACAATTATGACGAAGCGTCGTTGAAAGCTTTGTATCAAAAGATTTTGTTGGTAAATTCACACGTCTAAGAGATAGGAAGACATTCATTTGTGAACTTTATTTTCTTGACGTCATCGAACAAAAGAAGTTCTCATCTAAGCAAATTCTAGGCATTGATACAACCATAGACGATATCCATACGTCCGATTCCAAGCTTCCCCAATTGTCTAGGTTGAGTTGATGAGGTCGAATCATCTCAGAGTCAAAAACATAATGAAAACAACTGTATAGCCTAAGTACGTATATATTGAATTGATCAGAATTATAAGGAATTCCAAACTGCAGAATTTCTGATCTATCATGAGTTGTCTAAGCACATCAGAAACAAGGTGCATTTCCAACGTGCCACGCACGTTTTCAGCACTTTCGCATACCCCGAACACGTTCAAGCACGTTTAGAACGTGCTCAGCACGTTCTCAGCACAAAGTGTGCTACTTGTGTAGAGATGGTTTAGCTACGTATCTTATGATACTTAAATGTGCTTATCAATTGATACTAAAAGATACCTATGGCTACGTTTAGATACTTATTGATACCAATAGATACTTCGTTCAGGCAGCAACGAATCAGATATACATCATACATTAGTAGATGTATGATGTATGATCAGTAGCGTAGGTCGAAACAAACTTTTTTGAGATTTTTTAATTCAGAGTACTCACTAAGTATACCTTTTGGTATAAGCAATTACCATGTGCAATATCAAGAAAAAATATTGATATCTTATGGTGCCATAAATCAAAATTCAAATTCTAATTTTAAAAAATGAAATAATTTACCGATAAATACTATTTAAATTGGATTATGGCGACTTTGTAGCGATTTTAAAGTTCAGAGTACTTACAAACTATGCCTCATGGTAAAGATAATTACCCTATGAAATAGCAAGAAAAAATATTGATATCTTATGGTGCCATGATTGAAAATTTTAAATTATATCTAAAAATTTTAGTAATTTACCGAAAAATACTAGTTAAATTGGATCATGGCAACATTAAGTAAGTGCCACTTTTATGTAATCAGACTTCAGATATTTATTACTTTGCCTTCTTAATTTTTGAAGCAGAATTTGAAATTGGTTTCTTACACTTCATTCACTATTCAAGGAATAAATGAAAAACAAATTAATGTGAGAAATTAATCGAATTTATTTCAAAACAAAAAAATTGCGATGAAAAGAAGCATATTGCTTATAATTCACTTAATGTACTGCAATATAATTCAGTATGAAAACGCATGTCAATAGATAAATTTGGTTTTCGAGCAAAACATGAAATACTCTTATACTCATCTGAAATTGAATGCAGACTGTTCTTAGCTTCGGCAATAATTTTCGTGATTCAACTGTTGTTCTGATCATACCATCTCGTCGATCTTCACCTATGGCCTGTGAACTGGCTTTTGTAACAACTTTGATAAGACGCTCAACAGCCTGAGTATGGCATGGATAATTCAAAACTGAAAAGGTTGATTCTTGATCGAGAAGAGCTGACCACGATCCAGTTGTTTAGTAAGTGAGGCTCGTGGATAAGATCGTCTTCATTAAGCAGTTGCCATACAGCCTGAGCACGGAAGTTAATTTTGGGCACTGAAAATGTTTGTATTCCTTCATTTTTTGGGCGTTAACGGATCTTGATGATTTTCCCAATGGCTTCACATCGTAGAGCCTCATCTTCATTTGTCAGCATCGAAAGAAGAATGTTCTCTGAATGCAAATAATATCCTCCTGTCTGTACTACAACGTATACAACATTCTTCTCCGATTCTAGCAAGTGTTTCATCCTATCTATCATGGAAAAGGTGTGATGCGCACCATTAGTGATTTTAGGATTTTTCTTGATTTCTAGCCAAACTGGGAAATAACAATTCACAACAAAGAAAACCAGTCGCGAAATCTCAAATGAAGGTTTTTCCGAAGAGACATATAAACGTAGTAATCTGCTTCCCGTCGTAAGCCATCTTGCGTGACTCATTGGGCCGATTTTTGTAGCTGCCAGTTTTTCGGTAACATAATCATTGATTACAGCATGGCACATTTTATACAGGTTTTTCTGATCCTTGTTCATTTCAGAAACAGTATCCCCAGGTAACATGGGAAATTCCGAAATGATTTCGAGGGGAACAAAGTCTACAACAGGCGGCAGATTCTCAGCTGTATTTAACAACTTTGTAATTTCTGTGTTTTCAAAAGTTCCTGGACTAGTTGTTCTCCCAAGATAATGCCGACAAAGATGCTTTAATGGCAGCTCATTTACATGTAATAAACAAACACACCAATGTGCTGCGTGGCCAAGTCTTTCTTCAATATAATGAATAGCACCATTATGTTTACCAGTGTTTACTGAAGTACTGTCACATCCTACCACCAAAATATTTTCTTTGCTAGATGAAAAATTCAATTCAATGTACTGATTTACTGCAGAAGTAACGGCTGATCCACTTCCACTTTCTGGAGAAACATGTCCCAAATACAAATTTCCTGGTTGAATAAGTATTACAACATGCTCTTCTGTATCCGACCGGGCTATCATAGTTCTCGTTTTCGGCAGTATTATCAGATTCCTCAGCTTCGTCATTTTTACTGTGCATACCATCCCCTGTCGTCGAAGTTGTTAGCATTCTATCAGACCTTGTACTAATACTTTGCTGATTTCTTCTCCATCTTCTCAAGTTTAATTGAGTTCCAGCTTTGTCAAGATAATATGAAATATGCATCTGTCGATCATTTCTTTGATCTTGTAGAAATACTTGCTCTTCAGGTGGACAGTTAAGCTTGCCAATGTAAATTTCAGACGTTTTCTATTTTTCAGTGTATTTCTCTAATTGCCTTTGTTCTTCTGATAACACTGGACGACAAAATTTTGGGTTTGAAAAAACACAAGCTATCTGTATGGTGGATATTATTTACCTAGTGGATTACATTAAAAAATATCAATTCATTTGTCTCCATCACCCACAGTTTTTTTGTATCACCCTGTTGATGAAAATGATAAAAATCGGATATTTTGAAAAAATCAATGTATTATCTGTATAACTACAAATTCATATTTCACTTGAAACTGTTCGCACATTCGGTTAGAAATGCTTAGAGTTACTCTTCCTGTGATGTTCAGTATTAGGAAGATCTCTAATCAGGCTCCAGCAGTAGTCTGCCAGCATTGGAGGGCCCCAGTTTCCTTGGTACCTGTGCTCCATCGTGGACATATCCTGATGGAATGTTTCTCCATGTTCGTCGCTCAAATCGGCTAGATTCTCAGGGAAGAATTCCAAATGGGAATGAAGAAAATGTACCTTCAATGACATCAAACATCCCATTTTCTTATAGTGCTTGATAAGGTCGTCGATGATACCTCGGAAGTTGGCATGGCGATGCTTTCCCAGGAACCCATCACAGACCCTCCTGAATGATTTCCATGCGTCAACTCTATTGGTTTGAGGCACTCTTCAAAGTTTGGATCAAGCAATATCTTTCTGATCTGCGGTCCCACGAATATACCCTCTCTGATTTTTCCCTCACTCAATTTGGGAAACTTCTGTTGCAGGAAGTGGAAAGCAGGTCCATTTCTTGACAGCTTCTTCACAAACTGCTTCATCAATCCCAATTTAATGTGCAGTGGTGGGAGGATGATGTTTTGACGATGGACTAGCGCAGGGTTGGTAACATTAGCTCTTCCAATTACATCCTGAGTTCTCGGAGGCCAATGCTGCTTGACGTAATGGTTGGCCCTGTCTCTGCTGTCCCAGAGACACAGGAAGCAGTTGTGCTTAGTGTAACCGGACTGAAGCCCAGTCAGGAGAGCAACCACATTTAGATCTGAAATCCTTCTTAAGGATTGGAATTTCTGAGATCTTTGTCGATAATGCGTGATCTTCACACCACATTGGAGAAGATTCCATTGCTTCAAGCGCGATGCCGGTAGTTCACTCTGAGATTTACTGAGAGACAGATCACGCACAAGATCATTCACTTCAGCTTGAGATAAAAGATGAGGTCTCTTTTCGTGTTCAGGTTGATGTTCTTCCTCATGATCCTCATCATACACAAGATCATCGCTGTCGCTATCTTCTAACTTTAGCGGCGGATCAGGGACTGGCAGACCGTTTGAATGAAGAATAGGCCGGCTTGCAGATGAAAGATCGGGATAGGCAATACCATGTTTTGTCTTTTTGTTGTGACCATCTATTTTAGTCAGGCAGAAATAGCAATCATCGAGATGACTGACAGGCTCACGCCATACCATAGGAACACCAAATTTAAGTTTACCTCCGTTCCCGTTGAACCATCTAGATAACGAAGAAGGACAAGTAACACAACAAATATGTGGAGCCCATGATCGGTCTTGGTCTCCTAATTTGATTCCGAAATAAGTATGATACAGCTTTCTGATGTGCGATGTTATATTGCGCTTGTCTTTCTTCAAAGTGAGATCACCACAAATGTAGCAGAAATCATTGCTGTCGTTGTTACACCTTCTTGATGCAGACGCCATGACCACAGTAAGAGTGTGAAAAGTGAACGCCTTCGCTGTTATTATATACCGAGCATTGATATCAGAATAACTCATTGCGGTAGGGCAAGTATAGAAACTAATTAATAGCTGTTGTTTGTCATCCGCAAATCGGGTTGTAGCCGTGTTGTGCTACAAGTAAATAGAATGATTAATGGAAATGACTGTTGGATGACATGAAAATGGAAACGATTGCTACTACTGTAGAGTGGAGTAGTGATGCGTCAAAATATTCAAGTCACATACTGTGGCTATGTAGTAGCCTAGTAGGCCTATTTATAACATAAGGTCGAATGTATTTGAATAAATTGAACACATTATCTACTTTTCTATCAGGTTTGCGCAAATTTTACTTTTTTAACTCTATCATATGTAGACACAAGGTTGCGTTAAAAAATATTTACATTGCTTGTATCATTTGGTAAGTTCTATTGTATTTATTAGATTTCTTTATATTTTTACAATTGCTGTTAGTTATTTTTTTAATCAGTAACATGCCACACGAAGTTATGGTCTTATACATTCAACTAAAATTAATCAGTTACATATTTGATTGTGTCATTAACAAATGCAATAGGCTATGTCTTGAGGAAATGAAGTTTACAAAAATATCATAACACCTAAAAATAGCGGAAATAGGAAAAATCAAAAAATTAAATTACAGAAAAATGGTGGGTGATGGAGCAAAGCGGTTGTCATTTCCGTAAATAGCATGGTGAACTATATTCAATACACATTTTAGTTTGTTTCTGTAAAAATCTTTGTTGACCGCTGTAATTAGTCTGAATGAGAAATCAACGCATTGAAATTCAATGTCAAATCGAAAAGTCATGACACAGTTCCGCCAACCACTATCATCTTCATGCAATACAAAACTGATTAACAATCTTGAGACCTCCGGATAGCTATTTCGGACTTACTGTGCCCTCATCAGCGAAGGATACTCATTACTGGAGTTATAAACATTCAGAAAGTTAAGAATCAGATCGACTGATTAGTAACTAAACGTCTATAACAGCAGACATAGGATATCTACTCGAATCTACCAGCATTGAAAATGAAATGGCTAGACAGAAATGCGTCAAAATTTAAAATCCTTTAGAAGTGTCAAAATTGTTTTGGTCTGATCTGCTCTGCATGAAGATGATAGGGGTTGGCAGAACTGTGTCATCAATACGTTGATCTCTCATCATTCAGACTTATTATTTCATAATTAAAGGAGCCAACTTTTTTGCATTATATTCTGCACTAATAATAATAAACTACTAGCACTATGCTCAACCTCATATCGTACACCTTGACCGGCGGCAATAATAAGAACGAACAAACGTAATGCATATATGCCCGATTGTAAGCCAATATTCAAATTGTATAAAGACCTCTCACAACTCGTTGTGATCAAACACCTTCAATGTGAAGATATTCAAGGAAATCAGATTTCTTTTATTATTTCGGATCAGATTTCAGTACAAATAGTTCAGATTGGATAAGCTATCAAGTCATTCGGGTCGGATCGGATCGATAGCCATTCTCTGACCCTACGCTCATGTTTACTCAGTAGCTTCTAAGTGTACGAAGTGCTGTATACTTCTAAAGTGCATAAACAAACATAGCTCAATGAGACTATAAAATGCCTATCAGGTGTTAATAGCAGTCACATTTTGGCGATAGGCTTAATTATGTAATACTAAAATTATGTACATGTTCAGGTAATGTAAGAAGAACACTTTGTTAATAAAAAAATGTAATCAGCTGAAAAATAAACAAAAGATATTCAAGATCTATGTCATACTATTTGGCATACTCGTGTGGCATACAACTAAGCATCTTTTCAAAACGAATGCTATGATTTTTTAAAAGTAAAAAACCGAAGTACATTAGTATACACAGTACCACATCCCGATTCCGAGGCCACCGATTTCACGCTAATCATATATCGTTATTGAGGAATTAAGAGGAAATTTCTCTGTCACATTGTGCATGAAAAGGATCAAACAGAAGTAAATGTACGTGGGATAGGTCTCCAATAAAACAAAATAAACTCGGATTCATAACAACCGCCGTGCATCACATGATCGTAATGTATGCGATGCAGAAGTTTCGTAACACGAATTACTCAGCTATGCTTTCCCATATGGAAGAGTTGATAGAAGCATACATTTCAGATAAATGGACAATTCCAGGAGTATTGAAGCTCTAATAACAAATTACACATCTACGTGGATATTACTGAGTAGATTGCTGTACAAACGAAAGTCGAAAAAAGTTGATATTTGATCATCATTATGAGTTAAATGAAAATGAATGCGACAAAATATGTGTGTATGTTACCACGGAATTGCCCATATGAAAGTGTATCTTGTTACATAAAATTCAAATCTACGACGTTCTGGCTGACGTAAGATTACTACATTAGTATCTATAAAAACAAAAACGATGAAGCAGAACATGCGAGTACAAGAGACGATTGGTACAAGTAAAAATGCAGCTCCAAAGTTCTAAAAATCAGGGGCTAAACTAAAAATTCGAAAGGTTATATAGATGCTTTACATTTTTCAAGTTAAGAATGAATCACATCTTCACTTTCAGCACGTTTAGGAGACGTAATGTCACGAATAAATTGGTTGACGGAATTTTCCACTATCGACCAAATTGAAATATTCCCCATACCATGATTTAAGAGCATCTTGTAGAACAGATTTCTACGTCAGTGAAGGTGTTATGTATGATTTTCCTTTGGGACAAAGTTTTTTTTTGACAATTCATCTAGTGGGTACATACATACATACACCCGTGTGCAAAAGTCTGTTATATTAACTTTTTTAAACTAAATTTCCTTTAATTTTATCTATAGCCCTCAGAAATCTTACTCATATACGAAGGTAAAACGAATTATCTCCACATTGATTTTTATTTTCCTATGAAACACTCAAGAAGTCGAAGTTAGGACCATAATATCAAAATCTGGTTGGGTGACCGCGATTATCCAATACAGCGCGAATGCGATGGGGCATTGAATCAATGAGACAGGAACACAATTCTGGTGTTATTTCTTGACACCATACACGAGTAATGTTCTGTCGAAGTTCAGTGAGATTCGATGACTTCATTTTGCTTACTTTTGATTTCATTACACTGAAGAGGTTATCGATGGGATTGAGATCCGGACTCTGACCGGGCCAAGGTCAGAGAACGGGAATGTCTTTCTGTTGAAGCCAATCTTTGAAATCTTTGAACGATGGCATGGTGCACCATCATGTTGAAGCAAGTCGCATTGGTGAATATTCATCATGGGCTCCAATTTTTCTTTCAACATATTCAAATACGTTTTGCCGTTCATGGTCGTGTTCTGTGGTAGGAAGTAAAGATTTCCACGACCACGAGCAGAGAAAGAGGCCCATGCCATGCAATATCCAGGATGTTTCACAGTTCGTACGCAATATCGCTTGTTGTACCTCTCCGACGGAGGTCTGTGAACATACGGTTGCGGTTGAATGGAACAGATACACGTTTGTTTCATCACTGAATAACACTTTGCTCCACTGTTCTGCAGTGTAAGATTCAAATTTTCGGCAAAACATCAGTCTGTCTTGGATATTTTTCTTACTCAGGAGAGGCTTCTTAACAGGTCTGTAAGCTCGTAGTCCAAACTGTTTCGATAAACGACGTCTGACAGTGCTGCTGCTAATGCGACGTGAAGGTGGTAGCTGCAAAACTATCTGAGATGATGTCGTAGAGGGATTGAGTATGACACATCGTCGGATAAGTCTGTCAGTCTGCATTGTCGTGCATTTTGGGCGACCGCTTCTCTTCTTCGAGGCAAATCCACCAGTCTCGTTGAATCGTCTCATTGTTATTGATACCACAGGTTGTGAAACATTCAACTGCGTCGCCACATCAGTTTGCGTCATGCCACTATTTACCAATGCAACTATCTGAGCGCGCTTTTCCGTTGACAATTCCATCGTCGCAATAAAATTCTGTCGAATTTCCTCGCTATAAGAATGTAGCAATTCAAATTCAAATTCAATTAATTCGATCAACACACAATGAAATCTGACACTGCATTACTGGTGCGATCTGCACAATGTTAGGATGATTAAAGACAAACAAGTGAGATATAGTGATTTTCACGTATTTTCATTTGATATAACAGACTTTTGCACACGGGTGTACATAGTTACGCCAAAAGGCGTCAGGATCTTCCGATCTCGGGCTAACTGTCTGACATATTAATAATTAACATATTAACACATACGCTTGATAGGCGTGCTCTAAGAGTGTCATTTTCTAAGGTGGATCGTTTCAATTGTTCCTCAAGTGAGGCAACTTTCTTGTATTGGTAAGACAACTCCTCTTCCTTTCGCTGTTGGCTCAGAACATCCGGAGTACTTGTAATTTGTAGGCGTCGCTCATAATCGTCAATTCTCGCCCTGAGGATATTGATGCTATTGTGTGGTCCTCCTTCTCTGTCCTCTTTTTCCTTGTTATTCTGCTCCGCTTTCTGAGCAACTTAGCGGTGACGGAAATGGGCGGTTTGATAAGGGGTCGCCTGAAGATACCCATCTTTTGCTTAACGGGTGTTCTGTCCAGGTCGACTTCATGTTCAATGACTGGTGTAGTGACTGGAGTCGACCAGGAAGGTTGAGGGATATGTGGATTCTTCGGAGTGCTGGAGAATCGCAGCAAGTTTACGTGAAAGTGTACGTGAAAGTATTTGTTTGTTATAATTGCTGTGCATGTCAGTAAGTTTAAATGATGACTGAAATGGAGCAATTTTCATCAATAAAATGATGCCAAATACATGTATTTGAAAGAATACCATGGCAGATGAAGCTTCCTTACCTATGGATTCCATCAATGCCAGTGCAACTATGTTTGCAAAACTGACACCATTTATAGTCTTGAACTCCTTGTTCTGCATTGATTTACCGGATGAAATGTAATAGAGCTTCATCCTGATTTTGTGGAATAATGCTGCTTTTTGACACTGAACATTCAGTCATTGGGTTAACATGACGTCAGACAAGGGCAGAAAAGTGATAGTTGTGCAAAGACATCATACATTCAGTCAAACCATATGACTTGCAGTTTTTTTCTCGGATTATAAACATGCTTATCGCACTACTTATAAAGTGATTGCGTTACAACAATGCATAGATATAAACATCTGTTGCTGTCAAATCGTTCAATAGTATTTAGCTTGAGTTTTTATTGAATTTCATCACTTCATTCGCAATATGTCATAGATGAAAATCGATAGGGGATCGAAAAAAGGTGAAAATCGACGTCATTTTGAAAAAGTATTCACGAACCCCCCAAAATTAATTTTTCGGACTACCCTATTTCAAGTACTGGGGGTATGCACTTTCGAAAAACATCAACAGTTTCTCCGGTGATTTTTTTGTCAACTAACTCTCGGCCGGGAACACCGTGAGCAACATCAGATCATTCGAATCGAGCTCGGAGCAGAAACCGAGTGAGAATCTGTTACAGCGGACATTTATGAATCAGATCTATAAATAGGACACATCACCGGCCATTGTACTGATGCTTGTAGTCGCTATTCAAGAATGGGAGTATAGCCGACCTAACCCTGGGTTGCTATTGGATTTTGGGGATGGAACACATTACGACTCGTTATCTACAGTATAGAACGTCGAGATGAGATATTTGCTTCAAAACTAAATTCTAGGACAATTTGCAGACTAGGTTCTATGGCATCCAACAAACGTTACGGCAAGCGATCATTGACATAGGTTACAATATGCAATTTACTCCGGAACAAGATGTCAGTGCTGAGAATTATATAATTTACCTAAAGTATAATAATGATCTAGTGTTTCATGCAATTATTGTGAGTTTAATATCTTACACCAAAAACGGAATAATTGCAATTAATACAGATGTTTTAATTGCAATAACCGTGAGTCTGCCTTGTGTAAATTGTAATTTTTACAATTTTTGTGTTTTTCCTGCAAGATTTTCGCAAGATTATCTACTAGTGCTATCTTATTTCAGGAGACATACACGAAAGTTGGTAGGGGGGCGGTCTTAATAGAGTTAGGAACAAGTGGTTCATCAAGGCACCTCCCTGTATTTCCGAAATGAGAGAGAGAGAGAGAGATCAAACCTTACTGGCATCTTATATTCAAATGAGACGTGTCTAAACCAAATACAGAGAATTCGATATATCCATCATGGGACTTTATAGTCCTTAAAGGGTTAATTAATATAGCTGTAAATACTTACCAAAGTTTTGCGCTTTCGTGGATCTTCATTAAGTGCGTTCCCCAAATTTTCAAGCTTTTCATCCGTTTGGCACGGTAGAACGCCGAGAAACGAGGAGTCAGACGCGCCTGGAGTCGTATCCGTGCTGATGTCATCCATCGGCCTTAGTAAAGCCTTCATGGATTCCTCTAGTACCACTGTACGTCGAAACAATCGCCGAAACCATTCCTGTGTATGCTCACAGTGGTTACTGCAATCTGGAAAATGGATATGAATCTGCTGAAATGCGACAAGCTCCTAATGAACAGTTCACCACATATAATAGGTTCAATAAATTGACGCTAGTTCTGATAGAGCAAAATATCTTCAAGTGCCTGAATTAACGACATTGAATAGGACTGTGAAGAGAAAATTCGCAAACATGTGAAGCATAGACTTGTTATTCCTAATTCATGAATTCACATTAATCTTAATTCAAGATATCGGTTCACAATAAATACGTCCATATCAGAAACCACTTGAAAAGAATGCATGTATTCCACCTCTTGATTTGTAAGGCTCAGAAAATGAAAGGTTTACATCGTCCTCACAAATTAGATTAATTGAACTGTCCATGTTGGCTTCAATGGGCCTCACGTCCACAACATGTGCTTGCGACTCCACCTCATCCTCAGTAACCCGTCTTCTCTTAGGAGATTCTGCAGGAAAGGCAGGCACATCAATCTCATCCAAATTTCTCTTCTTCTGCCGCACAACGGTAAGTGACGATTTGATGTTGCTACTTCCTATCTTCGATGTTCTGCTTCGTTGTCTCTTATAGCGAACTCATCGGCAGCTGAAAGGAAACTCAGACAATAAAACAACAATAGACAATAGAAAGGAAATGAGTGTTGGATACAAGCATACCGCGAAAAAGTATACCGAAATGCACCCCAGGCCTGTATACAAATGAAGATGATCTTATCCTATCTTTCATGCCCTTCAGTGGCTGTGAACCTTCCCTGAAAAAGCTGATGAAATGATGCATCAAAGTACGATGGAAATGTCGTTCAATGAACATCATATCTCAGTAACACAAGAAATGGTTGATGCCACTAATTCATATTGGAAAGGATTTTTGATGATTTGAACATTAGATCAAAAACAAAATCGATAGATACAGTCTCTTATTGTCAATTAAAAGGACCGTCAATATTTTTGGCGATAAGACATGTTTTTCAGACAGTGATGATGATGGTCGAACGGCTGCAGTCGCAACATTAAATTTTGAAAAGAAACAGACTATCAGTGTTCTGATCTCTAGGAATCAGTATCCTTGAGCAAAGGAATTACAGTGTACTATGTTAAGTACGCATTTTGATCAATTTGTACAAGTATGTGTTCATCCTGTTAACGATCAAGAAATACTGATTGATGACGTACTATAGAAAAGCAAACAAGTAGGCCTACGCCTCTATTGAGTGCTGCAGCCTGCTTCTTTTTCCTGGATGATGTGACCGTTCTGCACAAGCGCAGATGATCGGATAACGACATAGTGAATCCCAGACGAAATAGTTTCGTAAGTCAATAAAGCAACAAGAAGAATCACTGGTAACAGGAATCCAAACACAAACTGATTAGATGAAATCACCAATAAACGTGATGCCATTGCTTTGATTTCTTCGAGGATCTATCAGGCTTTGATTCGTTAACACATATCACACAGTCTAGACAACATTAAGAAGTTTTGATTTTAGAAGTAATTTCAGGGAGATTGAAAATCTAATTGTTAAATCGCTGAATCATGACGAGGTGTGAAGCGAGTATCTGAGATTGAAACGGACAAGGATGGACAAGTTGACACGGACAAGGAGCTGCAAAGCCGCATCTGCGTTTGCTACCTGTAGAATAATTAAGCTTACGTCGAATGATCAAAAAATAGGACCGGCGGAATTCTCAAATTCAAAGAATTCTGCCAACACCTTAAGATTTCGGTCGATTCCGCCAATTCCGCCGCGGCGGGAAATTCCGCCGCTGTGGCAACACTGGTTCTACTGTATAGTCCTACATATGCTTTGGAATAACTTAACTTCTGTGCTAGCGGAGAACTGCTCAAAAATAGTTGCAAAAAACATTCCGATATTCACCGATACTAAGAACATGAATGAATTACCTTGACTTTGCAAAAACCTATCGGAAGGCTTCCTCTTTCTGCGTTGTCCCAACTCGTCTTCAGTGCTGGGGTCTGACTTGCAAAAAACCTATCGGAAGGCTTCCTCTTTCTGCGTTGTCCCAACTCGTCTTCAGTGCTGGGGTCTGACTCTTCTATATAGCGCTTTTCAGCAGCAGAAGCTTTCGCCCAATCAGCTAAAAACGATATTAAAATACGAACATTAACCTGTGTAGGACATGGAAAAGCGGGGCAGGCTTCAAGCAAATGGGCTGGCCCAGCACTATTTGATGAGTCAAATCAGGCATTTTGCTACATTTTTTACAAGAATCTGGAGACCCAACCAAAATTGACCTAACAAGCGGGATAATTATCATGTATGGTTTTAAACTTGTATATCCAATTGCGCAACTTACTCGTCGTTTTCAGAATGTCGATAGGCACTTTCATCCAAGTATCTTCATCAGGTAATACGTGTCTCCTAGCTTTGTTCGTCTGATTCAATGAGGGTCAGTAACAGTATGTTGCCTGGAATACAACCACTCATACAGTGTGTATTTACAAAAAATATGACAGCATTAAAACTATGATGCACATTTCGAATAATCCCACCCACTGAACCACGGCAGTTATTACAAATAATAATGAAGAGCTATTTCATCAGTACAAAAGCGGTACATGATGGATGCAACCAGACAAACTCATGATAGGATGGAATATTTCACGAAAGAATTGGAAAACAGTCTTGACTTCCGTAACTTGAGTCAATAAGGTTCGACAGTGTCTGAGGCGAGGATTGATACTAACAATAAAAAAAATTGGAGAGGGATGATTGTCGTGGACATGATCAGCTTATTCTTACCTCGTTTTCCACTGTTGTCCACAGACACGAAATAATACCGAAACAACCAGGTTCTTCGACAAATTTTACCACGTGAAACACCGAAGCCATTGAAGAAATGCAGCTGAAAAGAAATAATTGCAATCAGGAGAAATTCCAGAAGCGAAGTATTATTGGTTGAAATAGAGTGCAAATTACCAGGAAATTGGTCGACTATGCTACCCTTAACAGAAAATCTTCTTGACAGGAACGCGGCGCAAAAAACTCAGCATTCTGTCAATTATTGGGCCTAGTGGGCGACTTCGTCGACTCTCAACGGGTGGCTGTCTATGACGAGAAGCAAATGACATTGAGAAACTTATGTCCATTCAAAAATGAGAATGAGTGAGAAGTGCTGCCACAGAAGAGCGATTGTGACACTGTGTGTGACGAAAGAACATAGTGTCACAATCGTTCACGACTGAATTTTTCGTGATATTCAAAGGGCATTAAAAGAAACTAACAGTAGAGTTTTCTGTTTCGATTTCTCATTATCTTGGAACTAGTGGATGCCACATTCAACCATGTCAATGTGCTGAAATCGACCTGCATTGAGTGGCCTGTACAAAGCCTTGAAGCAGTCTTGCTCCAAGAAAATGCTAAGTTGACTTTTTCACGCTAAACCTATGGGGATTATTGAACATGCTCTCCAGACTCGTTGCAAGAACAAATTAATTTCATCAGAACATCCACCATAACCAAAAAAGGACTATAACGGGGACAATATGACCATCCTCATCCCGCTGCCAGCTTTCTTTCATGCATTTTCCTCCACCACCTTTCATCACGAAATCTTAACTATTTGTGCGTCATATTACAGTCAGTACTGGATAATTCGATATTTCAGTTAATTCGATAGATTAGCCAAGTCCCCACCTTTTTTGCATAGCTTTAAGGTAGTTTTTGTTCGGTTTATTCGATATCAGTTAATTCGATATTTCGGTTAATTCGATAGATTAGCCAAGTCCCCACCCTTTTTGCATAGCACTAAGGTAGTTTTTGTTCGGTTTATTCGATATCAGTTAATTCGATATTTCGGTTAATTCGATAGATTAGCCAAGTCCCCACCCTTTTTGCATAGCACTAAGGTAGTTTTTGTTCGGTTTATTCGATATCAGTTAATTCGATATTTCGGTTAAATCGATAAGAAATTTTGCACCATAAGAGAAATGCACATCATTAATTCGATGAACTGAGTCAGATTTCTTTCACTGAAATTCACTGCAGTCAAAAGGTCATTCAATTTAAAACATGAAAGGCTCTCACTGGGAAAGCGTCTTTTGTAATATCAAAAAATATCTATGACAATTTTACATCGGTCGCTTTTGCGGCCACGTGACAGTTGCGATTGATGCTATTCGTGCCATTGATATGCTGAACAGTTACTTTGATACTGCTGGAGTTTCTGATTTTACGACGCCCTTGCAAAAAATGAAATTTTCTATTGAGAAAGACAAACTTTCTGCTCTTCGTCAGAAGACAATTTTTGATTGTTTTACAGTTTCTTCAAAATAAAATGTACAGTAAGTAATACATTGTACTTGTTAACTATTTTTCCGTTTTCCTACTTGAATAATTTTAGCTATGGGATCCTCAGCCAAGATTCATCTATCAGAAGCAACAATGCGAATTTATATGCACGGCATACTTGTATACATGTACATGTACATTGTGCACTAAACAAAGCAAAGCAGTGTGGGGTAATAATAAAAGTTCCTATAAATGTAAAAGTAAAAACCCATATCATTTTACAAGTACATGTACATGTACAATGGATGTACACTTATGGATGAATGCGACTTTATACGGGGTCTATCTAGTCATTTTATGAAAATAATTCAAAATAACCTAACAAAAATAGGATTTCCATAATTACACTTCAAATTTCAGTAGAATCGGATAATTCGATATCTCGGATAATTCGATATTCTCATCTAGTCCAATGAATATCGAATTAACCGAAATTGACTGTATTCATATGCACGTGAAACACGAGTACATTTCATGAAATGAAAATGATATTTCATCGACTTGAACATTTATTGGATGCTGGGATTGGTGAACAAGGGGGAAAACAAAAATTCCTGTTGCTAAATTGAACACCAAACACTTGTATCTAATACACGAAATTGGAACAGTTTCAAATTCCGAGTTCAAGTCTGGAACACGAAATATAGACAAGCGGCTGCTGTTGGTAGGAAAATCATAGAAATCTGATTTACAATTGAAGCGCTTGATCAAAAGCGACGTTTCCTCGGAAGAGGTACTGGCAATAATATCAAATATATTACAAACGTCATCATCTGTTGATAAGAAGAATGAATCTCTACCAATCAACGAAAAAAGTAAATCGTTTTTCATGCAGGAAGTACGCGACTTTCTAGTAGACAGTTTGCTTTGATGCTTACATGAGCCTTCTCTATACATTTGAGCGTTCATGTATTCGCTCAAACGTCCAATCGCCTGCGACAGCGGCTTATAGCCACTTTTTATCTTCCTTTTCAAAAATCCCAGGTATGTCTCAAATTCGAAAGCACAAAAGGCATCAAGCGGTCCATATTCAAAATAATCTAAGTGCATGTGCACCAAAACGTGAACATTATACGTCATAAAATCCTTTCCATAAATTGACATTGCATCAGAAACAAACAATTTCAGTAACTCACCACAGTAAGAAACAATTGCTTCAGAATTTTCTATACACAACAACGATATGGCAACATGAAAAATCAAAAAGTAATTATAGACACGATCATGCAAAATGCCCTTCAGTACAATTGGTCCAGAATACAATAAGAAAGAACGGAATTCAGTAGCTTTCCAATGCTTAAGTTCGTTCAGACCACGAGGTCTGTGATTAAATTCACTCGGAAAGTAGTGCCTTGAGTCAAGGAGGCGTTCAGAAATATGAAGAATATCACGAGTAGGGAGTCCGACACTGAACGGTCCAGATACCCAAATATGTATCATCTTCCTGACGACACCTAGGCACACACAATGCATATAGTCCAAAGGGAAATGTTTTATTATATCAATGTCCAGTTGCAGAAGTGGAGAGTCTCCCATGTGATGATTCTCATCTGACTTATCTCGGAATGAAGAATCAGTTCGAAGTTCAGCATTAGTGTTCGTGAAAACAACTTTGTTATGCCACTCACCTTCGACGATGCATTTGTCACAACTTGAATAGCCGGTATGTTGCTTCACACACTTTATGAATGCCCGTGCCGGAGCATCGCATATGAAAGGACCAAGTTCAAATGTAAAGGACTTTGAACACACTTCAGGGCCGTTAGACTTTAATGCCTTTACTTCCTCTACAAACGGTAATATCAAGTCATCAAGTGGTGGCTTACCAGTTCCACAATACAGTGCTATAACAAATGGCTTGTCATCGACCTTCAACTTTCCCAGAATCGGCCAAAAGCCAACATTAGAACTTTTGAACAGGGCTATTCCATCTATGTGGATGCTTAGTATCAATCGCGCATCAAATTTGACTTTTGACAGTCTACCGCGCAAGTATTTTATTACGGAAAAGTATGCAATTTCTCCACCATCGACACTACGTTTCTCATTCAATAGAAAATTAGTACCGCCCACCAAGGTCGACGCTTCCAGCGGAAGACTTGGATGTAGTTTGTGAAGAGCATGAAGAATTTTGGTTCCAGTCCTCAAAGGCAGATTGCTTTCAACGAATATATCCCTGAGATTTTGTCGTAATTTCCATTCGGATTCGTCATAAGACCCTGATGTAGAACTAGACTCATCCTCCGATACATCTGAATAATCACCATCAGGCTCCAGTGGAACATCTAAAAAGAAAGCAACACGATTGAGTCATTCTGTGTGAACATGAAAAAGTCAGCATCATCATTAATGAGGTACACTGTAAATCATAAGGCTAGAATTTACCTGCGAAAACTGACCCTAAAAATGTCACTGATAAAAGGCTAAAGAAGGTAATAATATCAGCGAAAATATCACAGATGTATTATAGTGTATTTTCGCAGGTTTTATCACCTCGGTCATGTTCTTCGCAATTCAGATTTAAGTTATATCTAATCTTACTGTCCAAATTTATGAGTACTATGTATTACTTAATTTCGTACTCACGCCAAAAAATTGTATTTACCCGCTAGATATTGCTAAATCAAATATACACGTAGTTGTAAATGAACTTTGTTATTGAAGTAAGATGCAAGATCTGCAGCAATTGTTCCATGTAATTAGTTGAATAGAACATAAATTGGAATGCGTAAATCCTTATTGACGACGAATGCTAAAAGCTACACAATTTCTTGAGGTCATACATGGGGCCAGACGGCCTACTGGAAAATTGAGCAAGTCCATCATTCCATCGTAGCAGGAGTAATGTCTTCGTCAGGATGTAAAGCTGTTTGCGTCGAGAAGGGAAGAAACACCCAAAATGAAGCTGCTACACTCGTTGTACGTTACATTATCAAAACTTGATAACAAAATAGGCTTAGAAAGAAACGTCTTCAAAATTGCACACTCTATACGTGATATTGTAAGTTGAATTTCTCAATAAATGGTTACAAAACATGATTATCAAAATATTATTGTAAAAAATCTAGACTTTAAAATTGTACACTCTATATGACATCAACATTGAATTTCTTAGAAAGAGGATACAAAACTTAATAACAAAAAAGCTAAGAAAAGATTCCAAACTTCAAAATTGTACACGCTTATCATGATATCGACATGGAATTTCTTAAAAAGTGGTCACAAAACTTAATAACAAAATAAGCTTACTAATGATATAGAACTCAAAATTGTACACTGAACAAGATATTATATGTAGAATTTCTTAAAAATAACTCAAGAAAAGAATTTCTTACAGCAGAATAATATTGAAAAAATCTAAATTATTTAAATTGTACACTCTTTGCACGACATTGACATTGAATCTCTAAAAAAAGTGGTTGCAAAACTTTGGTTGTTAAATTTATTAACAAAATAAGCTTAGAAAGAATAATCAAAACTATAAATTTGTACATTGCAAATTCTACGTTGAATGTCTTAAAAAGCAATTACAAAAGGTTGTTAGTTTATTAACGCAATAACAGCATACAATATGAATCTAAAAATTTGAGGAGACAAAGTGAGGGGGCGTACGTCATAAAAGATTTTACCAAATTCTTAATGTTTGGTGACTTGAACGACTGTCTCAAACCAACCAGTCCTTCCAAGCATTCCAGAACACTCTCTTGTTCGGCCGAATAATTTAGATTGAAACATAGGTACGAACCAACAAGCACTGAGACAGTTTCTGTGAAATTGGCCGCAGATATCTTAACCCCATTGACGAAGACATTGAGCTCCGGACCTATCGGGATTCCACCAATGAATGTCGATTCCTGAAAATAATATATACTTAGACACATGCATGTAGGCATAATAAAAGCATACGAGGCTTGGCCAAAAAGAAACGAGACTTTATTTCCAGAACATTTATTTAGAATCAAAATACAGAATCAACGGTGAATTCCCTCGAAATAGTCCCCCTGTTGATCAATACACTTCTGCATTCTTGTTTTCCATGCACTGAAGCATGTTGAGAAGTCTTCTTCTTTGATGTTCTTAAGGAGGGACGTCGTCTCGTCCTTTATGTCGTCGATGTCTTCGAAACGGTTACCTTTCAAGACGCTTTTTAATTTCGGGAACAAAAAGAAATCGCAAGGTGCTAAGTCTGGAGAGTAAGGGGGATGGTCCAAAGTGGTCACGTGTCTTGATGTCAAGAATTGGCGGATGGAGAGGGCTGAATGGGCTGGAGCATTGTCATGGTGCAGGAGCCATTGCTTGTTTTCCCAGAGATTTCTTCTCTTTCGCCTGACCTTCTCCATGAGACGAACCAAAACCGCTTTGTAAAATTCCTGGTTTACAGTCTGTCCTTCAGGTACGAACTCGTAGTGCACTAACCCTTTGCAGTCGAAGAACACAATCAACATTACCTTGACCTTGGATTTGCTCATTCGTGCTTTCCTTGGTCTTGGTGACGATGGCGACTTCCACTGGCGACTCTGGCGTTTTGTCTCCGGGTCGTATTGAAAAATCCAAGACTCGTCGCCCGTGATGACGTGGGACAAAAAATCTGGATTCACTTCGAGTTGTTGCAGAAGAATTTCTTCACAAACTTGAATGCGACGTGATTTCTGTTCTTCAGAAAGCAGTTTCGGTACCATTCTTGCGCAGATCTTCTTCATTCCCAAATTCTCCACCAGGATTGTTCGAACTGATTCTTTGGACATCTCTAGTTCTTCAGCCATCATTCTGATGGTCAATCTGCGGTCTTCTCGTACGAGTTGGTTCACTAATTCGATGTTTCTGTCAGTTTTGGCTGATAATGGTCGCCCTGATTTCGGATCGTCTTCCACTTCTTCACGCCCCTCACGAAAGCGTTTGTGCCACTCAAACACTCGTGCGCGAGACATGCACTCTTCTCCGTAGGCTTGCTGCAGCAAAGACAACGTTTCCGTCGCGCTTTTACCCAGCTTTGTCAAGAATTTTATGTTAGTGCGTTGTTCTTGAGTCATTCTGATCAGTTGAACATTCAAAGTGTCACGAAGTCCTGGAAAAGCAAATCACTGTTGCAAATGATAAGAACTCACGAGACGACAAAGTTAACACATGACATCAATCAATTTCTATGGTCATTCCATCCTTGTAAAGTCTTTGTTGTCATTTCACTTAGTTGACAGTATTGTTAAACATTGTTAGAATATCAAATAGGTCCGAAAATTGGTTTCCGATAAGTGGTATTATGAGCGTATTGAATTCAAAAAGTCAGTCTCGTTTCTTTTTGGCCAAGCCTCGTATATGCATGTATGTATAGAAAAATTTGAATAAATGTATGAAGATGTATTTTTATAATAATAACTGAGGTTTTTCATGGGATTTGCGTCTATGAACGGGATTTACCTGTCGGGGCTCCAGGATTCATTTTCAATAGGTACCAATGTTCAAGGCATAAAATAGCAATTAAGATCAGCTGCAAAATTTTGTAATTATGACAAAGGTTATTGCAATTATTTTGTAGCGTATTTCATGAAAAAGAGGAGTTAATGGAATAACTAAGCAGAATGAAGATCTATGTCAAATCACTGAAATGTAATCTTGAAGTCTAATTATATACCTGTGTAAAACGTATAGCGTCCTTAAAATGAAGATATGGCTATGGAACATATTATTTTGTAACTGTCTGAAAATTGAAATCTATCCGGTCATGTATCCCTAGGTTTAATTGCTTCCTATGATATATGAGAATCGAGATGCATTGCAGTATGACTACTATTACTGGCTGCAAATTCCAGTAGGTCTATAAAATGAATAACTGAAACAAATAATAGGCTATGTGTAGGTAATAGTGATTACGGTCAACCGCGGTTAACGATCGGTTACAGTTAATAAAATCCCACGGTAACGATTAAGGCCTCAGCCACACTGCGAGCTTTTCCAAGCTTTTCCGAGCAAAGCGTTTTGGAGCTTTTATGAAGTCATCATTGTAGCTGTTGTAGGTGGCCACACTGCGAGCAAAGCAAACCAGAGCGATTATAGCCTGCGGACATACGTTCGCTCGAGACGCTCGCGTTTGCCTTGCTTTCAGTGTGGCTGAGGCCAAAAGGTGTCACGGCTACGGTCGGTTACGGCTAAAGCGTTTACCATCTACGGTTCATCATGGTTGCGTTATTGCGATTCGCAATCACCTCATCAGTTACTATAGTATACTATAATTTGATTTGAGAGACAAATTAATAAAATAACTGTTGTATATTGTGCTATCATACTGATCATCTCATCGTAAAGCGTATGAGAATCTCTCATTGTCATTCCTTATCAATAGGCTTATCACTTCTTTTGTTACACCATGTAGACCATATCATAGCAGCAACAAAGTGTATAGCAAACTGCAAACTACATGCAATATAAATGTATCGTAATCATCCGTTTTATCTTATATCGCGATTAATATGAGCCGTCTCTAGAATGTATGAAAGGCCTGTAAGAAAAAGATAGCTTAATCGTATACCATAGGGCAATAGAGTATGATCCCCATATGATTAGTAGCCTATTTGTTGCCTTCAATTGTATGTGTGGATTATGTTGCTCAACTGATCTGATGCTAAGTTTGAATAGTTTTGACTTTGTGCAAGCCTCATAACATGCCCAGGCTTACTTGCTGCCGTCAGTGAGTGTTGCTCCCCTCAGTGGGTGTTGACGATTAGCAATACCTCTATGAGAAGAGTCCAGAACTTCAGGATTACTCATTTTGTAATCACTACTGTATGTGAATCACTATGAAATTTGCTCCCTTTACTGCCGTTGATGTGGAACGATCATTTTCGCACTTGAATCATATTCATAGTGACACACGTCAGTCTTCATCTTTTGAAAATCTGTTAAACCTTCTCATTATCTCTCAGCTACACAATAAATGTAACAAAAATATTTCAAATTCTCAATTATACATTCAGTTGACAGTTGTTGATCAAATCCTTAAAGTACACTTACTTGCCCAATGCTGAAAAATGCACTTGGATTAATATGCAGCTTCACGATCAGTGACAAAACCCCTTTCAAAACCTTCGAATCTGAAATTAGTGGATAAAATGAGGATATTTGAATAAATGTGCATGTGGATATGTAAACTTACCAGCATCCTTACAAGACATTATTTTAATTTGTCTGTACGCCTTGAAATTGCCAATGCTGCCTTCCTGACTTTCTTCCAACCGTACAAGAATGCTTTCCATACGATAGGACCATGTGTCGGCATAAAGAGGTATTTGATAACAAGACTTCTTCATTTTTGCGTATGTTTTAACCATGCTCGTAGCGTCGCAAAGTAGCTGAAATGAAATAGATTGGATTGATAAGACTTATTGGATGTATAAGTGCGAATTCTTAAAGTACTTAAGTTAATTTCCGAATGGCTGATTTTGTAAAGATGGCAAAGAATGCAAAAAAATGCTACAAAAATGAGTCGGACAAAATAAGAGTTAATTAGACTCCTAAAAAGATTTGAATAAGATACACGAAAGTTTATTCCCCAGATTTCGACCAAGTCATAGTTTCTATACCAACGATCATGTCCACTCTACGTTGATAGAGCGCTCGGGAATAAATATTGAAGTAACTTAATTGTGGCGATCCATTAATTAATCAAGTAGTGAGCAGTTTTAAAGCGATCTTTTTACATGATTTTACATGTAGCTTTCATGCTTACTTTGAATCATGTTACTTTGAATGGGCAAATTTATCAGGTGGTATATTCACCTCCCGCTGACTGAATTAAAGTTTGCAGCCTAAAGTAAATATTACCTTGATGTACGTAGTATGATAACAGAAAATCATACTCACAAATTCCGGTGAAACAAGCGGAGGACAAGACGCAATCTCCTCAGCAACAGAAATGGTCATGGCTTCATCTTTTCTTGTGGTAAAAGTAAGAATGAGCATTCTTTTAATCTCGTCTGTATTTTTATCCCAATTTCGAAACAATTCGAACTCTGTTTTTCTCTAGAATACAAAAAATATATACACACAAGTTTTTGACTGTCGCGTATTCACACACATGACACTCACCATACTGTTTTTCTCTTCCCTTATGGAAAGGTTTTCTCGTTTAGAGGTCCTGGAACAGAACATTATCATATCATAGCTGCTTCATTTGAATAGTAATTTGAAATACATGACTCATAACACATTCATATGAGAAGCAAAACCCATCTATTATGCGGTATACATGTCTGCTGGTGTTCAAGGTATCGCAATTTTACTCCTTTATAAAATATCAACATATCCTTAAGCAATAAAAAAGTATTATTACATTAATTTACTTACGTGGACAATCTGTCCGAGAAATCCGTGTCATCGCAAGTGCTGTAAGACAAATAAATGGCCAATTAAAGCAAACTGGCTGAGCAAAAATATAGATTCCACGTTATTTACTGTATATGAATAACAATCAATGTTTTCGTTCTATACTACACGAGAATATTCAAAACTTATCCACTCGCCGTATAACTTTTACACTTACCTTACATTCGGGCCTATCAGCTCACTGATAAGGAGATCTTCTTCCTCGAGATTGCATGCAGCATCCATAACATCCAATGGGTCTAATTCTTGAGGTCTGAAAATAAATATCAGTGCATTTGTTTGCTGATGGAGGAAAGCGAGCATTAATGTAAAAAAATCTTTCCTTCATAAATCAAGACGGCTATTAACCCTCTAACTACCAGGGATAAAACCATCATTAACTACCATGGGGTCATTTTTTGACCCCAATATTATTTTCACAAGACAATCATCGTTTTTGTAAATTTTGGCATACCGATTTGTGTATGGAATACAAAAGTGAATATTAAAACCAATACGAGTTATACATGACAGTAAATTGTATAATTTCAGACAGAACAAGTAGGCCTACACAAGAAAGAGGAGTGGTTATTGCTAATTTGTTGGGCAGTGAGTACAACGCATGTGAAAGATTTCTTCTTCATTTTCGTATGACTTCTGCAGATTGTGGCACCACACTTACAACACTCGTCACTGCTTTTCCTGTCATCCTCGCGAGGACATAGGCTGCATCTCTTGCGCTTGATTAGGATGCGATCAAAAGAAGCATTCGAAATTGCGCGGCTTTCTCGATTAGTGATTGCATCCAAAATCATCATGTGAGACAATTCTTCTAAGAAAAGTCTTCTTCTGTGTGACTTTCCAACGTGATAACTGGAATGAGTGGATAAGAAGACTACATAGGCGTTGTAACTGGCAATGTCGACGAAATTGCTAAACAATGCCATTGTCCCATCGCCTTGTCTTCCTTTTACAAGAATATGTTCGAGTCAGCTTGTCGATAGTATCAACAGCTCCTGGAAATAAGAGAAAAAGTGGATTGTATGAGGTCGACCAACTGCCGTTATGTAATCAGCATATTGGTCTTATGCTTTCATTTTATTCTATGGTCTATATGAAACTAGAAGCAAATGTAGGCCTGTATTATGCATTATATTATATTATATTAAGAGAATATTAGAATATTAAAACAAATATTATTTTAGCTCTAGAAGCATCTGAGAATGTATTCAAAGGAGTATAGAAATTTTGATATAAATTTGTTACAAAAAGACAGTATCCCGCTTTGTTAGCACATGTATGTTTTGATAAACTTAATTTTGTGTCACTAAAGCTGGTTTCGAAGTGAGAACATGTTTCTATATGTAAAACGTCTGAGGAAATATCCTATAATTTCAATTGGTCTGTTGTTTTCAGGCATGCCAGTGCATAGACTATACATGACGTGCAGGTGAATGAAAGTCCAGCATCTAATCAAAACCATCTATATAGAAGTACTGTCAGTAGGAAGTGGTTTGGATTCATGATTGCCTAATAGGCCAAAAGTCCAAAAGTAGGGTTACCTCCAGACAATTGCACAAATTATTGCTCGTTAGTGCAAGGGACATGAACAAGGTTATTACATGCTCACGAATTCATTGGTCTTATTTACTATCTACCCAGAATGCGTCAAACAGACGAAGTTAGATCAAACTGATGTGATGACATAGCTAAACTTCTAGTTATGTCAGTTAGACACACACGTACAATCAGCATCAAATGGTTTCAGTGTCTGGCACATAGACAGCTGTCATTTACATGCAAAAATGACATCAGCTCGGAACAAAATTTACCTTCAATCATGTCACATCGACATTTATCGGAGTTCTCATTGTCACTGGCATTCACCTGTAGCAATGCAAGGTTATTTAGGTTTAATGTCATTATGTTTGCTTGCATGCTTACTTGCTTCACCCTCCCTCAACTAGATCAACTAATCAACTAGATGACTTAATAAATGAAGCTTAAGTGTTGATATCGTGACCACATTGCTTCACTACCAATACTTAACCATTCATCAAAGCCTCATTTATAAAGGGTTGTTAGAATCTATTTACTAATGAACATTTTCCATGTGGTAGACAGGTAGAGTTGGCAAAGGGGCATCAATCAGTATAGGTAATGCCGAAGTATTGGCAGTTTCTGAATAGCGCAAAAGGCATGGGAACTGCGTACTCCTTGAAGTTCAACGGCTTCAATATAATCATCGCCATGACATCCCTCCGGTCGCTAGCTTAGCCAGTAAAAAGCGTGCGTGGGAAAAAACTGAATAAAAAATTCAACTGCACATAGCATTGACGGGAAGATCCCTCACAACCCCCACCCCGTTTAATCAACACATCAGATGGAAGCAGACAGCAGGTGTTGTGGATACGATTTTTTTAAATTGAAACATTGTCTAACTCCAAGTTCAAGAACATATGGACATAGGTATCGGTAGTGATTATGAAGACGACATCTGATAGCAAGAGCTGGTATGTAATGCGTCATTCATTAGTATTATTTTGTATTGGTTGATTAAAGTGGTCTGTCTTAAAAAGTGTCCACACATTCTCTTAAATGACTTTGTAGAATCTCTTGTTTCTATCTTATGGCTCCATGTAGCTATTGTCTTGAGAGTAGGCGCATACGATTTCTTTCACTTTGTTTACCAGATATTCTACACCGATGAAAGGTGCTTGCGATGTCTAAAATGACGTCATTTATTCTTACGATGACTGGTGGAATGAATGGCTAATTTCAGCAAAAGGGGCTAAGACAAGTGAACAGCTGATCATGCATGTTTTGTGATGAAATAGTAACTCCAAGATGTCATGACAATGACTACTTGCACAAATTTTGCATTTACTATAAAATCGAGCTTTATGAAATAGCAGCATCTTTCGTTTTAAAACAGGAGTTGACGACTGTCGAGGTTTGCCGGGGAAGTAAAAGTTATGGGAGGAGATACCAATTGGGTGGAAGAGGTAGTCGGTTGTCCATATCCGGTCGGTGCATGATCGAGTGACGCACGTAGGACAGGAATTTTCTTCTGCGGAGATTCAGTTTCAGATTCGGAATAATCCGTTACTGTTTGAGCCTGAACCAGATCCGGAAATGCCTATGCCCAATGAGCACACTTAGTTGCCTGCACGTGTAGGCAACGGTACCCAAAGACGGTCTTGCCTAACAACGTGCTATTTGTCGCGGCAGACAACGTCGCCAACACGCTGCCTCACGGTTGCTTGAACGTTGCCTATCGGTTTCTTAAGCGTGAAATAGAAGTAAATTAGAGGTAGCTTGGACGTTGCCTAAAGGTGTTCGATTAACCTTGAACCTCACAATCCCTCTTCCTTTTATCCGCCATAACGGCGAAATGAAAGCTACAATTAATATGGCCCCAGGTGTCGTCATTACATAAAAAACAAAATTTCGGAAGAGTTTTTATTTGAATACATACAAAAAGAACGATGCACAGAGCATGTACCATATAACAATATAGTACAATGCATAACAATATATAACAATGTATATAAAATATTCATGTATATAAAATCTTTATATGTATATAAAGTATATTGTTGTTCAACGTCATACTGCCACGAAATGTTCCAAGGATTTACAGCTCATTATAGCATCACTGCATAACCATAACATTCGGAGACAGTGACAAAAATGTGCAAGAAATCACTCAACTCTCAGAAACAAGTCCAGGCCTACACAGTGATCAAAAGAATCTCCCTTGCCATATGGACGGGACTCGTTGAATTGATTTGGTTAAAATCCATTCATATTTTCAGTATTGATTCTTGTACGGACAGGACATGACCGATTCATGGTTCGTAAACAACACAATTAAGATACTGTGAATTTGCGGTATGCAATAAACAATAATTTGTTGCAAAACATCTTTTCGATGGCACAATTCGTTATGAAACAGTAAAGAGAGAATAGAAGTACAATTAGTGGTTTGCTTGGACGTTGCCTATAAGGTGTTCTCGATTAAACCCTTAGACCTCATCGTTAAGATCCACCTCTTACCTTTTATCCGCCATAACGGCGAAGTTGAAGAAAAGATATAGCAATTAATATGGCCCCGTGTTCGTCATTACATAACATAAAAAAACAAAAATTTCGATGAAGAGTTTTTTATATTGAATACATACCAAAAGAACGATGCACAGAGCTATGTACACATATAAAACAATATAGTACAAAGCAGCATAACAATATATTATACAATGTTATATAAAATATTCATGTATAATAAAATCTTTATATGTAATATAAAAGTTCATATTGTTGTTCAACGTCATACTGCAACGAAATGTTTCCAACGGCATTGTACAGCTCATTATAGCATCACTGCAGTAACCAATATATATGCATACAGATCGGCAGGACAGTGACAAATATATGTAGCAAGAAAATCACCTCCCAAACTACTCAGAAGTCAGATATATCCAGGCCCTTAACACGGGGTAGGGTGGTGGGGGGGGGAATGGGGGGGAGGGGGGAAAGGGGTGGCAATAAGAATCTGCGGGGTGGGGGGGGGGGGGGGGGGGGGCCGGGGGGGGGGTTGCCATAAGGACGGACTCGTTGAATTTGGGATTTGGTTAAACTATCCATTTCATAGTTTTCATGATACTTGATTCTTGCAGGACAACCGATTACAATGTACCTGATAAACACACAAATTAAGATACTCGTTTTTGTAATGCCACATAAACTTTAAGTTTCGCAAAACATCTTTCTCGCGAATGGGCACATATTCCGTTAACATTCAGTTGTATATTGTAAAAAAATACAATTCACAATCATTAAAAACCAGATTTACAGAGAAAGTTCAGAGTTTTCTTTTTTTCTTAGATAATGAAACAGAGTTTAAAAATAAGATAATGGGAAACAATTCATGACACAATAGGATTTTAGTTGCTCATGTTTGCATGATGGACTTGTCTGCTTAGCACAACTAATCCTACATACCAACTGTTGAACAATTAGTAGAAAATATAAAAAGTAGTAGATTGTTCGACAAAATTGATTGCACACATCGAATCATAGCCATACTGCATGCAATAAGTTTCAAAAATATTAAGAATTGTGTAAAAACACCGCACGTATACATAGCAGCCATAGTTTCAGCAATTGATTTAGTGAATTATTCGCCGCGAGATCTCGGGTGATTCAATGTGTTCCATTGTTGATACACAGAATATTCCAGGAAGTATCAAAACATTCGGTAGTTTACGGATTTATGTCAGCCTGATAATTATGATAAATTGATCTTTAAGCGCGTGAGGAAGCGATCTGACCAGACTCGGATATGAAGTCAGAAGAGCGATTTTATATATTCGACAACAAATTAATTGATATCAGATGACGCTATTTATAGTTTTATTGACGCCAAACAAAATCATTTTTTCTTTTTATTTTTTTGCTGATTTCATGAAGCTTTCAAAATTTAAATCATATATTTTCAGTTATGATAAATATAATAATTACAGTCATAATGTAGTTTATTCAACTTAAACTTTAAAGTGGCATTTGAATGGAAAGGTAGATATTTGTCAAAACAATCTCACCTGCTAGCTGTGGCAATTGATGATGTTAATCATAACCAAACAAAACATTTTGTTGTCAGAATGCAGCTAACAGATTGGTCTTTGACCTCACACGAGATGGACACTCAAAGCCCTGGTACATTTGCAGCGACCGAAAGCTGTTTTTGAATTGTCCTACCAGAGTCTAAAACAGTATTGCTGTGTCACATTCCCCTCCTTCTATCTAATTTTCTCCGCGAAATTAGAAAACCCGGTGTCCACGAGATGAGAAGAAAGAAATGGAACCCTCAAGTTGAAGCACAGTTTATAAAATAATGATCACGCTGACTAAATGACTGCAGACGCTTTGAAAACCTTTTCCTACTGAATTTCAGAAAAATATTTCATTTGTGTTTTACTATCAAAAACTATTAGCACCGGGTAGGTTCTATAGATAAAAATGTTAAATTTTATTTTCTGTTCTCAAGTCACATTATTTCTCACAAAAGGAGACCATAGGAAGGTGTACGATTTTACAGCCTAAAATACAAATTTTAAAACCTCACACTTCATGGGAATAATAAGTGGTATTGTAGCATGAGTGATCGTACCCTTACCTTCTTTTACGTGGCCTCCGCATCTATTCCTTCACCCAGCACGTATTAAAACTTGAGGGAGCAATCGGCAGAAATTTGAGTCACATCAGGGTAATTCGATTCTCACACTTCTATCATATTTCGTTTCAATTCGTTCTAAGAAAGCTTGCAGACGAAATCATAGTTTTATGTGATGCCAATGTAAAGAGATCAGCATGAAACAGTCGTTGGGCACGCATCCAGTGACAGTGTACAGCTTTTAACAATTCACAGCCCTTCTGTTCGAATGAGGAGCGCATATCGAAACGAGCGCAGCTAGTATGGGCCAAGACAGTGAGGTCACGCATTGTTAAAAGCAATAAGTTTCATAAGTAAGTCAGTGCGCACACAAAGACGGCGAGGGGGGCGCGCGCGACGTGCACTCCTATGCGTGAGGTCACTCTAATAATAGCAATGATCCTATGTGTAAGGCAAGAGATCGATGATTGTTATGAACGTCACTCGATCGTATTTATTAGGAAGTCTCGAGTGAAGGCAATGAATGATAGAGGAAGAGTACAATACGCACACTTAATGTAGCTGCAATTATTAATGATGTATGGGTGAATATGGCGGTGCTTGCTATTGTGCTTCGTCTGTGAAATCAAACTGGCATGTATCAATCCGACTTCTCAATGTGGATGTGAAGCTTTAACACAGACACTGCTCTTTTGCAAGTTACGCTGTTCAAGTTCAATTCCGATTGTCACGTATTTGTTTGGAGATTCGGTTCGTTTTTACACAGACTGCTGGCTGTTCAAAGATGATAGAAAAAAGTGTATTTGTTTCAATCATTTGACTAACACATAGTTATTCTGTAGTAACAACAGATGAGTTCAGAACTGCTTACTGGACACTGTATAATGGTAACACATACATAAGTATGCAAGAAACCATTATTAGTTACATCGACAAAATTAATTTATAAATATTTGTAAAATGTTTCAGATATGAACATTTAGGTGATTATGATAATATTTTAGCGCCGGTATAAATATTTTTGCAGTGAAATGGTTTTTTAAAGTCGTTTTTAAGTTTTCTAGTTCCGAAGTGAAATCAATTTATCGATCATTTGAAAACTATTACCTTAAGTTATCTGAAATTGATTGCGATTTGCTTTTGTGCAATACATGTCTCATATATATATATATATATATATATCTCATATATATATAGTATTAT
>CAJQUW010007150.1:0-61700 GCA_907163375.1 Prostheceraeus crozeri
CTATTTCAGAATATTACCGCCGATATCTCAAACTTTGACGTTAACAGCTATTGCATTCAAGCTCTTCATATTTTGTATGATAATTCTGTACGTTTGAGTGTGAGATGCAGGCACGAAATACAAGCTAACTTCATACGATTAACGGAATTACTAATTCAGATATTAAAATACAAAGAAAGTTGCACTTTCCAAATAGTTCTTAGAAATAAGATATCAATCGGAAAATATCACAGGAACATCGACGGACCCTTTGAGATGTGTCCTGCAAAGCTATTACCCTAGAGATCGTTTCATTACCTGCACATGTACAAACATATTATTTTCACACGCAAAAGTGACAAATTTTCATGATGCAGTACTTAGTACACTCTTAGTCGGCTAATTGCTACAGTATTGATTGAGTGAACTAGTATCCTTTTTGCAACTCCCTTACATGTCCATGTGCGCGTGAATGAGACGTCAGGCTATGAAATCACATTGCTGATATTTAAGTTTCAATATTTTAGTATTGAAATAAGACCTAGGACTATGGAATTCCTAAATTACAAATTTGTATGGTAGGAAGAACATTCAAGACGGTAAAGAAAGAAATCAATTGTTTTACTATTCACATCCACAACGCGCGAGTGGGTAGGGCCTACATTCAGAAGGTCTTTCCAATTTAGACAAAAGCGAAAAATTGGAATTTTATGATTTAATTGTATTGCCAATGAGCATTGTACACCTTAGATAATGAGAATAGCAATGGTTGATTGCAGCAAACGGGAGGCAGTTACGCGTGTTTGGAGTTTTCCAACAATCTCCCTCAAAAACTGTTAGCTGATCTTGATGTTTATTGAAAATCTGAGACCAACAGAAGGTCCAGTCTAGGCATGTAAATACGTCAAGCTTTCGCGAGACTCCTCCCATCTCCTGGGCCTACACGGTGGCTGCATACGTCAGAGTGGACCACTGACCTACCAACTGCCTATTTCATACTTGCGATTTAGCTCAGGTGTGTGAGTTTCAATCATTTAGGCTTTAATGATTTTAGCTTCTACAGGAGTCTTTCAACCAAAGAATTAGATTGCTTAATAGTGTCTCTTTGCTAGAACTGCAAACTGATTCTAAACGATGGAATACGCAGGAAGTTACTCTGGGCAAAAAGAAATGTTCAATGCCTTACAGAGATAGGAAGAATAGTCGTGCGTCGCTTTCTGATTGCTGTGAATTCCTTCAAAATGCTCCGATCGCCACGATTCTTTCAGATTCGAAGAATTCAGATCATTGCGCAAAAGTTTTCTCGATAATGTTGGGCCCTCCGATCATTATTTAAAAAGTTAGCAGGCACACGAAAAGACTTTCACAAAATTCTCTGTAGTCCTTGACATCGACTGCTTCTTTTTGTGATCCGGTTGATAACAGTCACTGAAGCTTCGCACAATTTGACGTGCTTGTTGTTGAACTGACTGCTCATTGTTCGATTGCTATGGTATTATGTCAAAAGGTTGTGCCATTTCATTAACATTACATGTTCCAATGTTTCCTTTGTAGTCAAATAGAAGAAGAGACGAGACGATCGGTCTAATTCTGTGGTTGCAACGTTTCATCATCATCACGTGACAGTGATTGATACTTAGAGAATTATTGTGGTTATTTTTAGAATGATTAGACAACACACTATTGTCGTTATTCATTCTGAGACCATAGTCGTGTTCGCGATATGTACATGTAGTTTGGAATTGTCTGCAGTTTTGACTATATATTCCCACAAATAAACAAATAGACAATGGATTGCAGAATTGTAATTGCTTGAAATGATCCGCAACGAAAGTCCGAAGGGTTCTGTATATTCTGTAACGGGACTTATGAGAATTGAGTTGAGTTTCAAAATTTATTAAGTAATGAAAAAATATTTTTGGTTTTCTCATTGTGTTATCCATGCTGCAATCCCTGCTGTGATAACCTTCTACATCATCACAAATGAGTTGCATTGAAAGCAGGTTAAACCAATCAATTCATATAAAATTTCTTGCCTTGAAACTGAAAATTGACCATTCCCAAAACTTTCCCGATCCTTATAAAATCATTTTATGATTATCTTTTATGTCCCTGATAGGTATGATCCCCAGACGCCTTTATCACTTCAGTTTTCAAGGGATAGGATATACGAGAGATATGCGTATTTTGGTGCATGTGAAATATGTTCACTGCACTACTCATAAATGCATTTGACCGATTGTTATTTTCATGCCTACAATGCGCATGCATCTTGACAATGTTAGAGGTCTGCAAGGATCATCTTCGCTCGGGCTGATCTTCGTCTCTTCGCATTTGTACTCTTAGCTTGAGGAGTAGGATTAAACTAGCATCTTGCTGAAAATCCGGAAAATCCGAATTAATCCAACATCGTGGAATTCACAGATAATCACTCAATAGCAAAATCGAAATAAAATGTGGTTTGGATATTTGATAAATTCCAGCTGCATTATTCTCTGAAAAGTGGCTTCGTGCTAGTTGCTTCATGCATCAAGCTGCACACGATTTCGCTTCCGACTGATTAAGCTACCTACCACGTGCCTATTGGATACAACTACTTTCAATTCAAACAACGATTGGCTAAATATCAGCAATAGGAAGAATAGAGGAGGGATTGCAGCGCATGCGTAGCGCAAGAGCAGTCAACATGTCTCGTGTTATTCTGGAGACGAATAAAGCTAAACTAAGCCTGATTTATAGTAAGTGATCCTTGCATCCCATTGGTCAGCTTTGTCGCAATATGTTCGAGTATTTTACTCTGTTGTTGGAATAATGCTTGAAATATTGCTTACTTTTTGCAAATCCATGAGCAATGTATCTGTGTATTGTTGAATGCAAGGCCTAACGAAAATCCTACAAAATTGATTTTCAATCATTCAGTTACAAACATATAAATATGAGCATTTTCTAGCAAGTAGGATGCAGAAAATGTATGCATGATGTTGCCTGTGTCCATCATAAAAAGATTCTTCCGTATTAGGGGTTATGCGAATGTCGAGTCTGATCGAATTCAATCTCCAAATCTAATTCGATGGGCAGCTTTTGTCCATGCTTGTTATTTCGTGCCTTCATTTGTACCATGCACATGTAAACACGTTTTATGACCGAGCCAAGGAATTCCACGGCAGGGGAGCTTCAATCCCATACACTTGTACATATACATTGCACATGCATGTCTACACATACACATAGATGAATGAAATTATTTTTATCAATAGAATAATGTGAAGCAATATAACAAAAAGCAACATGACAAAAAAATTGCCAATAGCTTTCCCATCAGAGAGACTAAAACCACCGATACGACGGCGAGTTCCAGCCTCAGATTGACTTCAGGAAAATCGCAGACTGAATTTGAACTGCTACCCAGGACATTGTCATAGAATATGACTTGTCTCATTTGTTGGCCAATAGCTTCTTATAAGCGACATACTCTCTGTGGAGCAATCCGTCCGTAGAACATATCAGGTTACATGTACATGTGAAATGAAAAATATCAATCTCTCTCTCCCAGATTATATTCAGCAAGTAAAATGACAAGTAAATTGCTCCAAGGTCCCTTCCACAGGACTATTCACGAGGATATGAACGTCCTAGAATCTCTTGTCTCTAAGATCTTTCTTCACCACAAATGCAACGTACAGTATTAGCATCAAAATATCACCGCTTCAACTAAAAACCTCTTGTTGCTCGTCAACAATTGTCTGAATGGATGGGTAGACAGAAGTTGAAGACAAAAGTCAACAAAAGTACACACATTTGGAGGAGTTTAATTATCTCTAGTTTTAATTATTCTTCAACAACCCTTGGAGCAGGGACACTGAAGTTCTAATACACAAATGCAGGCGCTGCTTAAGAAGAATCATAACAGCCACAGGCGCCCAAACAATGAAGACGAAAAGACAAACCGAACTGAAAAAGATGCCTTAACACTGTTAAAAGCAGGCCCCTTTAGCCTCAATACATGTCCATCGAAAGTCATAAAACTTCCTTTTGAAAATGCCTCGGTTAATGTAAAGTTTTGTTGATATTTTATCTGTTTGCTTTTGTGGAAAACTGAATGTAGACCTGCATGTCATACATAAATTCTTCACAATACAACATTGATGCATTATCCCACTCCCTTGATTGTTTGATTGATGAAGGCATCAAACTCAGGGATTGCAGTGTCTGGAATCCAATCGGAACTCGCATCCATAGGCGATTAAGCTATGATTAGCTATACTTGATATGAAAGGAGTAAAGTGCTATTTCAGGAGATATCTTTGTTTGTGAAGTGCACGTGAAATACTCCTTAAACAGACACATACATATGAAATGTGGAGACTTTTCTTTCCAATATGTCTTGAACTGATGATACTTAAATTTAAGTACATTTAACTTTTAAGATAATGAAAGAAAAAATAAAGATGTCATAAAAATAAGGAATAAAACATTCCACATTATAAGAAATTTTCTTGAACTTTTCATTTTGTGACTTTGTGAAACATTAGAACACAGTCAATTTTTGCACGCATAATTTGTCCATAGACTAAAGGCTAAGTAAAGTACCGTACCTTCCAGGGTTGGAACCGGCCGGCCGGTGCTTTTTCAGGCCTTTTTGTCAACTACCGACATCACCAACTGCATCACTGCTACAGCATTGTAGGAGCCTGCAAATTTGGTGCATATCCAAAAATATTATATATTGGTGCATTATCACAAAAAACAAATGTTAAATTAGGTAGATATTTGTTAAATTTATCACGGCATCCTTCGACTCAGATTTACCCCGCCGTTGCGCAATTTCTTTCGAAAGCATTCATCGTGACACCTCAATTCACATTTGATGATTGCCCCTCGCTTGCCAATCCTTCCTTCGTTGCTGCTGAGGCTGTATGCAGATCGCCCTGCGTCCTCATGTTGCCCAATATCATAGCAACAAATGTCGGTCGCCTCGGAACTAGAGTTTGTGACCAAGTAAACAACAAGAAATGGCATCCTCAAAACTTTCCTGAGAGTGAATAATTGCGAGCATGGTCAACATGACACAAGACAATTAAATCCTTGATGCTATTGAGAAACGTCAAATCCTGTGATAGCCTAAATACTGTTTAAAAGGCCTAAATTATTATGCTAGTCCTTTATCAAGTCTCACATATCGGAGTTACATTCATCTCATCAAAAAAGTCATGCGGTTACTTTGGAACGTACACGTAGTAATACTCATCTACACGCTCATGATCTTCAATGACCATGAAAGTATCAGAATTTTAAATAGGCCGGCCTCCGACCAGCCAGTTTTAGATATGCCGGCCTCGGACCGGCCGGTTTTGAATGCACCGGCCCGGCCACCGGCCGGCCGATTTAGATGACGCCGGCCGTCGGCCCGGCCCCGGCCGGTTCCAACCCTGGTACCTTCAACAGTCAACACTTTTATTGATATACCTGTAGAGCGAAATAACACTCATTTTTTCTCACCGCTGAATGATGAACCTTTATGACTCAATCATGAGAATTATGAGCACTCAAGCATGCTGCATCTTTATCCTGCGAAACAAAACAGATGATTCTAGTGACCCAAATATATTCAACTTTACCAATTGATGATAGGATGTTGTGAATTGCATCAATAATTAATCAAAGGGTTCAATAAAAAGATGTCAAAGCACTACATAATCTTATTGTCACACCAATTACATTATCATCATGGTCACACAAAATTAAATTCTAATAAACCGCAGTTTCTAATTGATGCACGAATCCACTGCAAATCTATTTAAATTATCTCTTCCTTGCTTCCTAGAGCAGAATTTTGAAGTCTCAGTAATACATTGCAATACAGTAAGATTAACTACCAAAACATTCAACTAACGAATTTGTTAATAACATCAGGAATTATCTCCAAGCACAGTTCGCATCTCTCCATATCGACAGAACTCCCTATCTAATATTAACAACAATGAGATCAGATACACGATAGATCAGATTGCCATGCAAAAGATGTGCGGCTGGTAGGATTCGAACCTACGAACAAGGTTAACAAGACCTGTGTTCTAACCAACTGAGCTACGAGCCACTTACGCACGCGACTCTGTCAATTGGCAGGATCAAACCCTCACCACCACACATCAATTGTCAAGGCAATAATAATCAATGAATAAATAACACGTCACAATTGTGACCGCCAACATTAGGGCAAGTAGCGGGGATCGATTGCCCACCAAAGCATCTTAAGCCATGTCGTGAATGCAATTAACAACAATGAGATTAAATACACGATAGATCAGATTGCCATGCAAAAGATGTGCGGCTGGTAGGATGAATAAGCAGTCATAAATAGAATAAAGTTGAGATGTGCTACTAACATGCTAAAATTTAACTTATATGATATTTGCGCATCTCAAATCACTGTTTGTTTAATGTAAGCTATTCAAGCAAGCTTCAAATTTTCAAATAAGGATGGATAAAATTTTTCATAAATTCTATTCATATAATGTCTTCAGAAAAGAAGGATTTATTGGACACTTGGACAGCGGAAATAGTGTGCTGAATGCAATAGTATTTAATGAATATCATAGAAATTAACTTAGCATGCTTCTTCGCGTCTCAAAACTTCTTCAACAATAATGCCACATTGTTATGAGATTTCTTAAGTAATAAAGCATTCATAATGTCTGATGAATTCTATTTTTTGAAGCAGAAGATCATAGAATAATCGTTCGAAGGCAAATAAATTGATTTATTAGAAAGCAAACGATAGCAAACCTCCATTGGGACGTTTTCATTACATCGTTTTTTGATGTAGATTTCAAAATGTAAATAAATCTTAAACTCTGATGAAACCGTTCCGTTGACAGTGACCATTTATCAAGTGAGTGATATTCATGGCCGGTTACGAGGTTTGCGCAGCTTAGAAAGTATTTTCCTATAGATGCTTACAATCTTATTGGTGTTCATATGCCACTTCAGAGATGGAGACTTTAAGGCTGCAATGTTAGCCCTCGCCCCAAAGGGTGTTTTGACAAACGCGCTCTGCTCCACAGAATTAGACAGGTCGTCTCTTCTTCTGTTTGACCAGAAAGGAAGCATTGGAACATGTAACGCTAATGAAATGGCACAAAATGCTGACATAATACCGTAACAATCGAACAATGAGCAGCCAGTTCAACATTAAACACGTCAAATTGTGCAAAGCTTCAGTGACTGTTATCAACCGAGTCACACAGCAAAGAAACACAGTCGATGTCAAGTTCTACAGAGAAGTTTGTGAACGTTTTTTTCATGCACCTGTTAACTTTTTTTAATAATGATCGGAGGGCCCAACATTATCGAGAAAACTTTTGCGCAATGATCTGAATTCTTCGAATCTGAAAGAATCGTGGCGATCGGAGCATTTTAAAAGAATTCACAGCAATCCGCAAGCGACGCACGACTATTTTTCCTATCTCTGTAAGGTATTAAAAATTTCTTTTTGCCCACTTATTAAGTTCCTGCATGTGCCATCTGTTTGAATCAGTTTGCACTTCTAGCAAAGTGACACGATTAAACAATCTAATTCTGTGCTCTGCTCATATCCGAAACTAAAAGTCAACATTCAAAACAAGATACAGTAAATTAGAGCTCTTATGATGACGAGCAAGAATATTATTATTGAATTCGTGTTCAAGGTCACTGTAGAGGTCAAATGTCAAAAGATGAATTTTATGCTATAGTTATTATTTCTTGCTCTATCTTAGAAGCCATTCGACTAAATTCAAAACAAAATGCATCAAATAAAAGCTCCTATTATGACACAAAGATGTAAAAGCAAAAAGTTGAGATTAGGAATTCCAATAAACATTAAATAATATATTTAATACCAAAAATAACATAATAATCAATTGCGAAAATTTCAGTATTTCAAATTTTGAATTCAAAACGTGGAAGTCAGAGCAGAATCTCCAAGGGAATTATATTATTTTCTGTTCAAATTGATGCGAGAACACTTTCTTTTATAAATTCGAATAGTTTTAATATTAATAAGGAGACCTGAAAGAAGCGAAAATAGTGCAAAATTCGACAAATCTATCGCACATTCAAATTTTTAAATCTCATTGTGACGTAAGTATTAAGCCGATGTTATTGAAAATTTGTGGAAAGCTGTGGAATGCGTTCAGGAGCTAGATAAAATATTCGGTAGGAGGTTCTGAGCGCACCCCCTCCCCAGTTGGGCGAAGGTTTAAGCTGTTTCAAAGATATCGAGAAGCACGTAATGCTAATGATAAATGTCAACATAGCGCTGAAAATGTTGAATTCTAAATCTTCTGATTTGCATCAAATTTTACAATGCTAAAAGATGAACTCAAACAAATTACATGTAATCAATATGAAACCGTTCTTCGACTAGTCATCGCATGTTATGACAGCCGGAAATTTCCTTTCTTCACATAATAAAATCACTCCTTGTGTAAACTCAGTTTAGCGACGGCAGGACGTTAAAAAGTGTATGGTTTCACTAATTTGGACCCACCAATTCCAAGAAACATTATTTTTGAATAGTGAAGCCTGAGATGACAACTTCACGCATTGCCCAAAGGCAGTCAAGATATCGTGACTGTACGCGAATAGGAAGTGTCTGTCTCTAAATTCAAGTAAGAAAAAGAGCTAGAAAATACGCGACCATGTTTTATGGCCAATAGTGTATGTATTGATTGCTTCCTCTGTTTCACATTCACACGGGCATTCTTATGCCATTAGAGTGAAAAAACACCGAATATTTTTGCCTCCATACTCTGATTAACCCGCAAAGCTTTTATTATTTTCCTAAGATGACGAGAATGATAATTTATTAAGACATCTGAATCCAAAATGGCACACTAGTCCGCGTGATAATTTGAAGAAGTGGTGGGAAAATCGTATAATTTGTAACAACCCATGAAATTTCTAAAAAGCACTGTGAAGTCATAAAAGAAAGTGCCATCATTGAAATGAAGTATGCATTACATAACAGATTAAGAAACTGGCGATAACAAATTCAAGTGAATAAATATTATTTTCAATGTGTAGTCTTAGGTATAGTGTGTATAGTTGCATTGCTTTCGGTGTAGTTCATTGTGGTCATTGTAGTTCTATTGTTTGCCTCCATCATCCACCATGTGTAGTCTCAGAGGTAGTATAGCATTAATTCACTTGTAATAGGTGCAGTAGCATCATTGTTTTTCCATGTTTTACCTCCACTTTTCCTATTTTTATCCATCGATCTCCTGCTGTTTTATAATGTCCATTTTTAATTTCCTTAACCTATGGTGACCACTGTCTTATTACACTCGTATTTCCAATATCAGCAGCTGTCGTCGATACAGTATATTAGACGTCTGTTTTGAACATGTATGTGGCAGTGTTTGGAATCTATGGTATTAGTATGTATATTAACAGTACGAATGAGTAGTGTTGCAAGTCTTAAGATTTCCATTTTCACCAGATATTGAGCAAAAACTGATCAATTTTGATTCATTGCAACGAGAAAGCTCCATTGAGTTCCTTTTGAGAACTGATTAATCTAATGGTTACAGTAGCATTTCATTTGTACAGTTGCGGATTGGAGAACACCATCAGTCCTCATCAGGACTGCTTCAATTAATGATTTAAATTAGTAAGCATTATATTGTATCACAAATGGCTGCTGCGATGATTTTCATCATCGCGTGAGAATTGCCCTTTATCTATCACCATACTGTTCAGCGAGAGCTATCTCTACCCTGGACTATTCTATTTTACCCAAATTCGCATTTAGCGCATCTGACAATTTGCTGTAAAAGACCTTTTCTCGCCAATTACTTCGGCATCTAATGGTTGGCTTAAGGATGACTAACTCAGTTGCTTCATTTATGAATGAAATCTTTGTTGTCTGAGTCGAAAATGAGGTGATATTCTACTACCACAATGAATTAGATGATTTTCTCTGCTGTGATGTGAGGATTCGTCAAAATGACATCATGAGTGCTTGGTTGGATAAGATATTCGTACCTGAGGAAGTTGTTCCTCTCTATCACAGTTCATGCTTGTATCCACCTCTGGGTGATAGTGATCAAGTAGTTATCCTTATTCCGTCTCGGTTAAATAACATTTTCTATGTGATGGATCTTCGACATTCCAAGTTGAAGCAAATGACTGAGTTTCTTGATGATATAGATTGGAATACTGTTCTGAGTTCAAGTGATATCAATTTTGCGTGTGAGCAGTTTTATTCTCTACTACGTCACGGTCTCCAACTTATTCCTACGAATATTGTGACTCAAGGGAAAATCAGGAAGCCTTGGATGACTCTAACAATCGAAGTTCTTATAAACAAGCGATATAAGGCATATAGAGATAAATATTGGATCCTCTTCAACCATTATAAGAATAAAGTAAAGCAACATACTTTGTATATATGAAGCCAAACGCAATTGGGGTAATCGTATTTCACAAAAACATCGCTCAGTTTGGGAAGTTTACAAGAAAGTAATCGGCAATGCCAAGAATACGAGTAAAGACTGATTGTCTAATGCTGGTCCATCAAAAAGTGTAAAAGATATTTTGGAGCTTTTGAATGACGGCTATGTTCGTAATTTCGCAGTTGACCCTATCGACTCTGAAAATAATGCTTCCCTTCTTCAAAGTTACATTTTACAGTGATGGAAGTGCAGACTTTGTTACAGCGGGTAAATCCTGGCAAGGCATCTGGCTCCGAACACATACCGACGATCATATGGACCAAGCTTGCAGATTGTCTCAGTACACCTATATGTATTTTATACAATAAGTGTTTAGAAGCAAGGGATCTACCAATCATGTGGAAATTAGCTGATGTGATACCCATACCTAAGACAAATCCTCCAACTTTAGACAATACGAGACCAATTTCATTACTCCCTATCTCCGAAAAGATTTTAGAACGATGTCTGTTAACTAGTTACAGTTTACTAGTTTCAGAGCAGATTTCAATTTGGTTATCGTTCGAAGAGTTCAACTGCTTGTGCATTATTGTATATAGAAAGTTTTATCATGCGAAAATTACAGGAAAAGGATGTCCAAAGTTGCCATATAGTCGCCATTGACCTCGAAAAAGGATTCGACAAGATATCACACAACATTCTCATAAGCAAAATGGAACGAACTAATTTTGATGGTTTTCTTTTATCATTTATTCGGAATTACCTGAAAGACAGAAAGCAAAGGGTAAAATGGATGGATAGCTACAGCACCATTTGACCAGTAATAAAAGGTGTACCTCAAGGTTCCTCATTAGGATCTTTTCTTTTTAACTTTTATACGTCGGATCTCGATACTTGCCTGAAACTAAATGACGATGTGATAATTTGTTGCTATGCCGATGATACAAGATTGTATGGCACAATACGCTCATCTCAAGTATGCAGTCCACTTTCCTCCGTAATAGAAGACCTTGAGCGCTGGACTTATGAAAATAAGATGATAATAAAAAGACCAAAATGTCAACAGATGTTTGTTTCACGAAATGGTAGACTCTGCCATCCTGATCTAAGTGCACCCAACATTGAGCTGAAAGAATATATTACTATACTAGGAATCACTATTGATGCAAAAATGTCATGGGACAAACACACAGACGGCATTTGTAGAAAAGCTTCACCAAAAGTAAATATTCTTCGTCAGCTAAAACCATCTATGGATAAGAAACAATTATGTAATACTTATTATACCTGCATCAGCTATTTGGCTCTTTTATTTGTGCACTTGTCGCAGCGCAACACCCATATGCTTGAAAGAATTCAGGGAAATTGTCATAAGGTGATATGTGGTTTCAGTGGATGTCAGTGCTCAAATTTTATTCCACTCAAGTATAGGCGAATCATAACTGGTTTCCGTATGTTCCAGTCTTTGACGAGTGACACATCGCACCCTTTGCATTTTCTCGTTCCAAGTATTTTGCCTAATTCCGGGAAATTCCGCATTCCTTTATGCAGAACTTCTCAATGCCGATCCAGTTTCTTGGTCTTTATGTCAAATTTAAGCAATGATGGATTTTCCGTTTAAGATGTTAAGTAATTAGTTATGACCACGTCCGTTTGTACTACGCAATTTACAGTCTAATTTGTGTTATTTTTTTGTGTTTTGATATTTTCTTTCATTGTTATGTTCATTTTAAATTTATGTTCACATTTAAGTGTCTTCTGAGCACCGCCCTCACGATTCCTATTATTGAGGCATTTATCCTGAAATAAACGTCATTATATATGAAATCCTGTTGTACGCGAGATTCAGAAAACTTAATGAAAATGAAGTCGCATTCTCTGATGAAATGACGGTTAGATGCATGCATTCTAAAAGACAGTAAAACGTGAGTTTCTATGATCCCCAAATTATAGATTACTTAACTGTCATTTTGATGGTTTCATTAAACAATCTTTGACGTTAAATAGTGGTCAAATAAATATTGCGTTATCGGACAGCCCAATAGGGGAATTGTTACATACTTCAATTTATTTTTACCAATCTCTCTGGCAGCTACATAGTCTGCTCGTATGCGCCAGTCACAGAATTAGATTGTTTAATCGTATCACTTTGCTAGAACTGCAAACTGATTCAAAACGATGGAGCATGCAGGAAGTTACTCTGGGCAAAAAGCAATCTTCAACACCTTGCAGAGATAGGAAGAATAGTTGTGCCTCGCTTGCGGATTGCTGTGAATTCCTTCAAAATGCTCCGATCGCGACGATTCCTTCAGATTCGAAGAATTCAGATCATTGCGCAAAAGTTTTCTGTATAATGTTGGGCCCTCCGATCATTACTAAAAAGGTTAGCAGGCACACGAAAAGACGTTCACAAACTTCTCTGTAGTCCTTGACATCTACTGCTTCTTTTTGTGATCCGGTTGATAACAGTCACTGAAGCTTCGCGCAATTTGACGTGCTTGTTGTTGAACTGACTGCTCATTGTTCGATTGCTATGGTATTATGTCAAAAGGTTGTGCCATTTCATTAACATTACATGTTCCAATGTTTCCTTTGTAGTCAAACAGAAGAAGAGACGAGACGATCGGTCTAATTCTGTGGTTGCAACGTTTCATTATCATCACGTGAAAGTAATTGATACTGAGAGAATTATTGCTGTTATTTTTAGAATGATTAGACAACACACTATTGTCGTTATTCATTCTGAGACCATAGTCGTGTTATGTAGTTTGGAATTGTCTGCAGTTTTGACCATATATTCACAAATAAATAAATAGACAATGGATTGCAGAATTGTAATTGCTTGAAATGATCCGCAACGAAAGTCCGAAGGGTTTTCACGTTTCATTATCATCACGTGAAAGTCATTGAAACTTAGAGAATTTTTGAGGTTAGGGCAGCAGCCTTGGATAACTTGGTTGGTCGTGTTTTCGTCAAATTGCATAGTATTTCATGTAGTGCACAAAAATGATATTCTACATTTTACAAAAATTACGAGCGCAGGATTAATAATAGACTTCGTTAAATTTTCATTAGATATTTTAAAGATGATGCGGTTGGATCCGTTACTAATCTCTTAGTCGAAGTTTCCCACCCAACATAATCGAATAACACATGTTTTCCAACTGAGTGAATTTATCACTGACTCACTTGAAAACTTGTTACACAATGAGGGCTCAGAATGTCTTAGGCAGAAAGCGATACGAAATGCGTAAATTAGGATAGGCGTATCATCCCATTGTGCAATATCCAAAGTTCTCTGTGGACTTTGAAGTTATTGCTGAATATTTTTTAGTTTGTCTGTAGGGATTACCGAGCAGAGGGAAACATCAAGCGAATTATGAGGACAGGTAAAAGGATAAGAAACTTCTGCAGCATGTAATCTGAACTCGGATATTATGCTGTAAAGGGAGAAAGAAAACGGATAACTAGCTCTCATAGTTGAAGTGTATTAAGTATCCGATAACTTACTTTTTGATAGCAAATAATACTGTCGTTTTCTTGCTTTATTTTAGTAATATCCAGTCGTTCTCTCAATGGAAACTATCTATTTTTAGTAATCAATTATTAATTCTGCAAGTACACCCACAATGCCAAGATATCATTCATTATTAAAGTATTCATGCGTGTGTCATGAATTGAGATTTACTTTTCCCAAACAGTATTCCGCCAAAGATTTTTTTTGATTGTGGATGTATATATAGTCGTAACTTGAGCCAAGTCATTGATGAAACATCAAGCGATTCTCTGCACTAACAGTTTTTGATTGAATTTCAAAATCAGTAAATTCAAATCTTGCAAAAATTTCATTGAATAGGCACTGTATATTACCGTAAAGTACATGTAAAGTGTATGTAAAGTGTGTGACCACATAGCCGTATAACCGCTTGGTAATATACCATACATACATAGAAATAAACTGTTTATCTGAAGTTCGCTAGAATAGAACCAAGTTGGGGCATGAAGAACCAATTAAAAGCTTCGATTTACTCATGTGACTGATTCTAACCCAATGATACAGACGTTGGCAGGTGCATCTAAGTGAAAATGCGTGCGATTTATGTGCCGTTATTGTGCATTGCATGTAGCTTAATTTCCATTCTAGAGGTTTTATTGTTGTCAATTTCTATGGTAATATATTGTGTAAGCCGCCATCGCAAGTAAGCCGGACCTATTTCTTTTATATTTTCATCGATGACTGTGAAAGTATGAATTTATGAGCCACGCATTTAGAATGCCGCACTTATTCTATGCATTGGTGGTTCGTGAACAAGACTCCGAAAGGATGCATAGAAGCAACTGCGTCCGCTAGATGGCGAAAGGGCAAATTTATCTCTCCACCTTGCTTTTATTCGGTATGTACAACAGCTTGCAACTATTGAGCTTACCCGTACGGTTCCCGGGACTGAAATGAATGGGACCGACGTTCCCCTGCGCGTCATATAAGAGGCACATAAAAAGGGGCATTTTGCCACTGCAGCTTTGGTGTTGGCAGTTTGATGTCTTATTCTTATTGCCTTTCCTCAGTGGCTATACTAAGTTGATGTTGCGTGGGATCCTGATAGACGAATCTTCGCTGTTTGGATATGTAACAAAGCTCTTTGAACTTCCTCCCTTGTGACATATCTGACGACGCTTTGTCCAAAGTCCCCTCAGCGACGCCGCCACCTCTCGTCGGAGGTAAGGTGTGGAAAGGGACCTTGGGGTTCCTGCTTCCTCCCGGTGAATGCTGTTCACCCTGTGTGATCCATTTTCCATTGAACATAATGCAAATTCAAGCCTGAATTCTGACGAACAAGATCATTGACACCTCATTGAACGTTCAAAGTCAGTAAATTTAGATCGTGAGGCGTCAAGCGTTGTGAATAACATTTCCATTTGACGAATTTGTCACTGAGCAACACTGAGTTAAAGACAAGTATTGTTCACTTGGCAGATGTTCAGTCTTCAATGTGACAACGCTAGCTCGTGTGTTCCTTAATAGGACTTTCCTCACGCAGTGCGCGCGCCTGGCCAATCACGTAATACAGAGGAAGACATATATGTTTTCACATCTCTCTACCATTGTACCAGCATCTGTAGTCAGTACAGTATATTAGACGTCTGTTTTGAACGTGCATGCGGTAGTATTTGGAATCTATGGTGTTAGTATATTAACAGCAAAGTGTTTGATTAACAGTAAGAATGAGTAGTGATACAAGGCTTAAGATTTCCATTTTCACCAGATATTGGGCCAAAGATGATCAGTTTTAATATATTGCCACGAGAAAGCTCCATTGAGTTCCTTTTGAGAACTGATTAATCCAATGGTTACAGTAGCATTGCATTTGTACACTTGCGGATTGGAGAACGCCATCAGTCCTCATCAGGACTACTTCAGTTAATGATTTAATTTAGTAATCTTTAATTTAGTATAAAAATAGGATGTGTCTGTCTCTAAAGTCAAATAAGAAAAAGAGCTAGAAAATACGCGACCATGTTTTATGGCCAATTGTGTATGTATTGATTGCTTCCTCTGTTTCACATTCATGCGGGCATTCTTATGCCATTAGAGTGAAAAAGCACCGAATATTTTTGCCTCCATACTCTGATTAACCCGCAAAGCTTTTATTATCTTCCTAAGATGACGAGAATGATAATTTATTAAGACATCTGAATCCAAAATGGCACACTAGTCCGCGTGATAATGTGAAGAAGTGGTGGGAAAATCTTATAATTTATAACAACCCATGAAACTTCTAAAAAGCACTATGAAATTATAAAAGAAAGGGCCATCATTGAAATGAAGTATGCATTACATAACAGATTAAGAAACTGATGATAACAAATTCAAGTGAAGAAATAGTATTTTCCATGTGTAGTCTTAGGTATAGCGTGTATAGTTCCATTGCTTTCGGTGTAGTAGCATCATTGTACAGTGCTGGTTATAAGTTTGGAGACACTCGTGGAATTTTCCCGAAATTTAATTTTTAATATTTAAAAGTACAAATTTCCAAAAATAATCGATTTATTTCCATGAAAAGTAAATCTAGAGTGTCACTAAAAGGCTAAAGTACAATATGAGCTCAATATTTTGAATGACTTCCTTGATTTCGAATAACTTGTACTATTCTGTTGGGCATTGAATCAACTAACTTTTGGCACATGTCACTGTCAATCTCTCGGCACCACACATGCATGATTGCGTCCTTCACCTCTTTGATGTTCTGTGGACTCTTAGCAGCAACCTTCTTTTTCATAATAGTCGACAAATTCTCGATTGGGTTCAAGTCAGGCGAATTGCCTGTCCAATCGAGAACTTGGATTTGTTTGTCCCGAAGTTGTTGCAGGACTTGCAAATTTCTCATGTTCTCAAGGGTAACATCGATTTCTATACTGCAATCATTCAAATCATCATAGTTAGAAGCACAACTGAATGATGTTCTACAACACTATGTCATGTTATGTTGCTCTGTATTGTACACAGATATCCATCATTTGAATTTTTGAATATATCGCTTTGTTAGTCGAAATGAGCATATTCTGTTCATTTCTGCGCTACTATGGGTCGTAAACGAGAAATACCGTCTGATATTCGTGCTCAAGCAAGGATTTTGAGCGATGAAGGATATTCTGTGAGGAAAATTGTTCTACGACGTATGTGCTCACCATCTGCAATCGGTAAAATTCTACAACGTTTCAAATCTACAGGCTCGTGTGAAATTCGCAAAAGATCAGGAAGACCCAGGAAAGTGTCTAAATCAGACAGCGCCTTGCTAAAAAGGATTCTGATGAAAGATCCTGCCATTACTTCAACTGATTTACGTCGCACAAATTCCTTTTTGAAAGACATTTCCTTGCGCACAAAACGTCGTCGACTCGCACAAGACTGCAATCTTCGAATAAGAAAGGCTCGGAAACGCCCATTACTCACAAAGACAATGTGATCCAGACGACTGGCATGGTGCAAACTGCATAGAAGCTGGTCTGTTGAGCAGTGGAGGAAAGTGATGTTCTCGGATGAGAGCAACTTCCTGCAATTCCGTTGTTACAAAACTTTCGACGTCCACTTGGATCTTCAAGCACCGACCCTCGCTACTGTCAACCAACAATGAAGCACCTACCTCCGGTGATGGTATGGGCCAGCTTATCACCCCGCGGCCGTGGAGGATTGTACTTCCTAGAAAAGGGAACTAGCATGAATGGCTCACGTTATCAAAAGGTGTTAGAGGAACATCTTCTAGACTTCATGAGCGTCCATCAATGCACGACGTTAATGCATGACTCGGCACCTTGCCACAAATCCAAGGGTGTCACAAAGTGGCTTCAGGACAAACAAATCCAAGTTCTCGATTGGCCAGGCAATTCGCCTGACTTGAACCCAATCGAGAATTTGTCGACTATTATGAAAAAGAAGGTTGCTGCTAAGAGTCCACAGAACATCAAAGAGGTGAAGGACGCAATCATGCATGTGTGGTGCCGAGAGATTGACAGTGACCTGTGCCAAAAGTTAGTTGATTCAATGCCCAACAGAATAGTACAAGTTATTCGAAATCAAGAAAGTCATTCAAAATATTGAGCTCACATTGTACTTTAGCTTTTTAGTGACACTCTAGATTTACTTTTCATGGAAATAAATCGATTATTTTTGGAAATTTGTACTTTTAAATATTGAAAATTAAATTTCGGGAAAATTCCACGAGTGTCTCCAAACTTATGGCCAGTACTGTAGTTCTATGTTTTACCTCCACTTTTCCTATTTTTATCCATTGGTCTCCTGTTGTTTTATAATGTCCAATTTTAATTTCCTTAACCTATGGTGACCATTGTCCTATTATATTTCCGCTACCAGTATCTGTAGTCGGTACAATTAGACGTCTGTTTTAAGAGTGTAAGCGGTAGTATTTGGAATCCATGGTGTTAGTATATTAGCAGCAAAGTGTTTGATTAACAGTAAGAATGAGTAGTGATACAAGGCTTAAAATTTCCATTTTACCAGATATTGGGCCAAAGATGATCAATTAATTCGTTGCCACGAGAAAGCTCCATTGAGTTCTTCTAAGAACTGATTAATCCAATGGTTACAGTAGCATTGCCTTTGTACACTTGCGGATTGGAGAACGCCATCAGTCCTCATCAGGACTGCTTCAGTTAATGATTTAATTTAGTAGGCATTATATTGTATCACAAATGGCTGCTGGGATGATTTTCATCATCGTATGTCGCATGGGAAATACTGATACAATTAGAATGGTCGCGGATAGGTTGACTAGACCTTTCATCTTTAAATGCATGTAACAAAGTCTGAAATGCATCGCCCTTAAAAAGCTTACAATGTCTTCGCTATGAATTGCATATGTATTATTCAGTTTCATGTTAATTTAGACCTAAGCAGAAGCAATTCGATATTGTTAAGTCTAAACAGATAATGGGTGTTCCGTTCTATAATGATCAAACGAAAAGTACTTTTTGACTGCAAGTATCAAATGCTTCAAACGCAAACCTTTCGACGCTGTCACACGTTAAACAGGCTAGACATTGATTAAGAACGTGCATGACATTTAACTCAAACATTATATTACAGCTAGTCAAGAAAGAAATCTACACATATATAACGGAAACCATGGAATGAATCTAAAACAGGAATAATATGATACAAAGCAGGTTGACAATACGCTGCAGTTGATTGGTAAGTCATGGATATCATGTTAAGATTGGTAAGTCATGGTGGATCTTGTCATTTATCAGCTGTTGCCCATAGACATACAACGAAGGGAATAATACATAATTTTCACTTATTTCAGTTGCATGAATTTTTTGTTCAATTTACATGCGTCAGTAAATGCCATACGGCATATATAACCCTCTATATCACATACTCGCATTCATCGAAGAACTGCTTTGGCAATTAAACACAAATGCATTCGGATCAATGAAATATGCACAAGAATCAAATCACGTTGGGTGAAGTGGGTAAACGTTGGCAGGACTTTAACGACTGTCGGAGAGGATGGAAAACGTTGCAAGACTCAAATCAGAGTCGGAGAGGATGCTTTTGATACAAATTGATATCTTCGGTTCATTAAGAGACCGAATGTTTGTTATTTCCAGGACCGCTTCTTGCTTCATTGTGCCCACTTTGACATGCAGGAACACAGCAAGCCGTCATTACCTCAGTACTCGCTACCTTTGACAGAAGCGACCCGAGTGATAATTTTGCTGCAGGAACTATGAACAACTGTGTTGTCCATTTGATAGGCGTCACTTGTTCCTACAGTAACTGCTCGTTAACAATACACACTCACGTCTCATCTGGGAATATACAGATAGTCCGTTATATCAAAGCGCACGCTGCCATTACCAGCTGCATGCTGACTCACTGAATTTATTGACATTGATGTTTCATCATATTAGTACTCAACAAACATTTTAGAACTTCTGTGAATTAAAGTTCGGTAATTCTAGTGCTCTTCCGTTTAGTACTCAGATTCATACTTGAATAGGACATTGTGATTTATATTGATATACACAAATTTAGGATGCATGTATGATGAAGTTAACTGCGCGTCTTTGTGGATGTGAGCAACCGACCCCTGGCATACTCCAACCAAGTGGCGGTATCTCAGGGTAATTAAGGTAAGCAGTGTTTGTTGTCAAATCAAACCAACTTCTACGGTTTCATTCTTAATGAAAGAGCAATTACTCTCGTTGTCTTAAAAGTAAATTTTAGAAATTTAATTCTTATTGTATGCAATCATCAATATTTGTATTACTATATTTGAATCTTATTTGTAAAGCATCACAAAACGGCGAAATCTACACAGTGAAAGAAGATTCAGAGTCTATTCTGAGGTGATTATGTATAAGCATGGAAACGACCGTTTGCTGATAGACGTCATCCAATAATATCTCGAGTTGGCAGATGCTACGGCGCGTTGAGGTAATTACTCCTCTCAAAAATTACCCTGCGTCGCGGGAATGTCTTATCTCTTCAGTATGAGCGAAGTAGTTCACCGATTGACTCGTGTGTTTGTGTAACCGACGGATATTTGTGATCTTGGATATCTTATCCAATTTATCTAAGAAAGTTGAGAAAAGAATCTTGAAATGCTGCTTGCATGTGAAATCGTGTATACGAAGTATTGGCCCTCTGAAAATTGAATGTCCCTTCCTCTGTTGGAAGTGATGGAATTCCAAATCGTTTACCGAGAAGGGCCTTTTTGCTCTCGATTAAATATATACCACATTTTCAGACAGTCTGCTACTTATCGCTTATTTTCCAATTGTTGAAAATTGTCTGATGTTTCAAGTTTTGTTTCACAAAATTAAAACTGCGCTCCCTTTCTTTTTAAGCCGAAGTTATATTTATTGATTTAAAATACAAATGAGACGGGTCGACCGGTTTCTGCACTCAGTGCCTTTCTCAAGACCCAACACTTAAAAACTTGCAATGGATCATGCATTACATTTAAATACGAAGACATGATCACTCACATCAGTTCATCTTTCCGATTGATTTTAGGCTTCAATTTGCGTATCAATTCACTCTCAGCTAACCGAGTTTTTATTGGATTATTCTGAATATCTATGAATGACAAAATGAAGGCATCTATGGAAGAAGTATTGGTGTGGTCAAAGTGTACCGAAGACATATGAACCGATAGAGCACTTTTACTATCTCTATTGTCAATGCTACGACAATGTTCTTGGAAACGATATCTAAAAGGACGGTTCGTAGAACCTATGTAGAAGTCACCACACAAAGAACACGTGAATTTATAAATAACATACCGTTTCTCACAAGCATGATCATTATTTAAAGACTCGCAGATTTTACAGCTACAATTAGTAGAAGAATTTAGAGAATTGAACTTACTGAAAGTGCTTCGTATTTGTTTTCCAGGTTTTTGGACTATTCTAAAGGGCACGTCATATTTTTTCACTAACTTATTTAGTTTTCTGTGTGTAGAGTCATTTATAAAATCCAGTTGTAGGATGCTATTTGTATTATTTTCGTCCCTGCTATGTTGCTTAGGGCGTTTTTCTTGAACATCCCTCCAATGATAATTATTTTTTCTTAGTTTTTTCTTAAAGTCGTTTACATGACGTCCAACATCATCGCTATCAGAGCAACGTACACCTATGTTATTTATCGTGTTTTTAATGAAGTTTTGCTTAACGAAATCTGGAACATTGCTAAATTTATCGAGACATATCCCAGAATGATTTTCTTTATTGTAAGGCTGGAAGTAAACTTCCCTTTCTATTGATATAGATAAATCCAGAAAATTTAAGACGCCATTTTCTGGTGCTTCTATGGTAAATTTTATGTCTGGGTGAATAGAATTAAAAATTTCTAATATGCTATTGAACAAAGACGGTTCATTGGCAAACGGGCCAAGAATTATGTCATCAATATATCTACGGTATAATTTGGGTTTTATGTCATTAGTCTCTAGTTTTTTCAAAGCCAATTCTTCTATGTATTTCATAAAAATAATCGCAAATGGTGGCCCAAAGTGCGAACCCATAGGACAACCTTTCTTTTGAAGATATACAATATTGTTAAATTCAATCTCGTAATTAAAAGCTACCAACTTGAGGAATTGTTCTATGCAATTGATGTCTAGGTTGTAGTTGTCAATTAAATGCCAGTTTTCTTTTGCGAAATTAGAAACTATTTCTATTCCTTCTAAAAGAGGGATAGAAGTATATAAATTTTTTACATCCAATGAGATGAACATTACAGTATTTGTTGTTAAGTTCTTAATCGCTGATAAATTTTCTATCAAAGCGCTTGTGTTAGGTAAATGTGACGGCACGATTTAGTTGGTTAGTAGGACATTTACTTAATAAGTTAGTAAAGTTCGTGCCGTCACATTTACCTAACACAAGCGCTTTGATAGAAAATTTATCAGCGATTAAGAACTTAACAACAAATACTGTAATGTTCATCTCATTGGATGTAAAAAATTTATATACTTCTATCCCTCTTTTAGAAGGAATAGAAATAGTTTCTAATTTCGCAAAAGAAAACTGGCATTTAATTGACAACTACAACCTAGACATCAATTGCATAGAACAATTCCTCAAGTTGGTAGCTTTTAATTACGAGATTGAATTTAACAATATTGTATATCTTCAAAAGAAAGGTTGTCCTATGGGTTCGCACTTTGGGCCACCATTTGCGATTATTTTTATGAAATACATAGAAGAATTGGCTTTGAAAAAACTAGAGACTAATGACATAAAACCCAAATTATACCGTAGAAATATTGATGACATAATTCTTGGCCCGTTTGCCAATGAACCGTCTTTGTTCAATAGCATATTAGAAATTTTTAATTCTATTCACCCAGACATAAAATTTACCATAGAAGCACCAGAAAATGGCGTCTTAAATTTTCTGGATTTATCTATATCAATAGAAAGGGAAGTTTACTTCCAGCCTTACAATAAAGAAAATCATTCTGGGATATGTCTCGATAAATTTAGCAATGTTCCAGATTTCGTTAAGCAAAACTTCATTAAAAACACGATAAATAACATAGGTGTACGTTGCTCTGATAGCGATGATGTTGGACGTCATGTAAACGACTTTAAGAAAAAACTAAGAAAAAATAATTATCATTGGAGGGATGTTCAAGAAAAACGCCCTAAGCAACATAGCAGGGACGAAAATAATACAAATAGCATCCTACAACTGGATTTTATAAATGACTCTACACACAGAAAACTAAATAAGTTAGTGAAAAAATATGACGTGCCCTTTAGAATAGTTCAAAAACCTGGAAAACAAATACGAAGCAGTTTCAGTAAGTTCAATTCTCTAAATTCTTCTACTAATTGTAGCTGTAAAATCTGCGAATCTTTAAATAATGATCATGCTTGTGAGAAACGGTATGTTATTTATAAATTCACGTGTTCTTTGTGTGGTGACTTCTACATAGGTTCTACGAACCGTCCTTTTAGATATCGTTTCCAAGAACATTGTCGTAGCATTGACAATAGAGATAGTAAAAGTGCTCTATCGGTTCATATGTCTTCGGTACACTTTGACCACACCAATACTTCTTCCATAGATGCCTTCATTTTGTCATTCATAGATATTCAGAATAATCCAATAAAAACTCGGTTAGCTGAGAGTGAATTGATACGCAAATTGAAGCCTAAAATCAATCGGAAAGATGAACTGATGTGAGTGATCATGTCTTCGTATTTAAATGTAATGCATGATCCATTGCAAGTTTTTAAGTGTTGGGTCTTGAGAAAGGCACTGAGTGCAGAAACCGGTCGACCCGTCTCATTTGTATTTTAAATCAATAAATATAACTTCGGCTTAAAAAGAAAGGGAGCGCAGTTTTAATTTTGTGAAACAAAACTTGAAATGAAGAACCTCCCGTGTGCCACCATCAATTTTGTCTGATGTTATCTCCACTCCTAAATGCAAAAAAACGGGCATTAATGATTTCATACCTATATCCCTCGCACCAACTCTGAGCAAAATTCTTGAGATGCTTATTTTGAAGTCGGTTTATTCTGAGTTAAGTTTTTTGTATGGAGCATACCAGTTTGCTTTCCGAAGCCATGGATCAACTGAAGGTGCACTTGTAAGAAAACATGACTGTATCACCAAGCACATGGATAATGCGCAAATGAAGGCTAAGCGAATGACCTGTACAGATCTTTCCGAGACATTCGACATCATTATGATAAATCGCCGTATACATGCTGGTGTGAATTCTGGCGTCATCCTTTGGCTCAAGAATTACATCACATGTCGTTCTCAATGCTTAAGGATGGGTGGTGGTTTTGGATCTGTAAGCGATGTTCACTCAGGCATTCCCCAGGGCTCAGTTCTCGCCCAGTTATATTCTCCGTATTTATGGGGTCCCTGTGCATCAATTCTCACTGTACCTATATTGTTCTACATGCTGACGATATCACCATAGTCGAACCAACTTTGATGCTGAACCGGATGGTTTGACAATCGTTCAACAATGGGTCACGTCAAAGAAGATGGTCCTGAACATCAATAAGTCTAAACAACTTGTTTTTCATAAAGGCAGTGACAGTTATGCGATCTCTGAATAGAACTCTCAAAGGAAATAAAGATTCTTGGCGTTCTTTGGAACGATAGGATGACGCGAGAAGCTCATTTCGATAATATCCTCAAGATTTCTTTCCAGCGTCTTTATGTTATACGGGTGCTGAAACCTTTAATATCTTATGAACATTTAAAAATGGTCTACGAATCTACATGTATTATTGTGTCCCTCATACTTAACGCGTCTTCCTTGTTTGCATGGCTGCCAAAAGGTTTGAAACATAAGTTGGATAAGCTCAATGAAAAAGCACACAAGATTATTTGTGGGAAGAATTGTGAGTGACGTCAGCTTCCAACGCTGAGAGTGGGATGTGCACGACGTGCTCGCGAGTAAGTTTGAACCAGCGACGTTGGAGATTCTGGGCAAAAAAATCTCCGATGGCTCGAATTCTTATAATTTGATTTGTATAGAAATCCAATTTTACAACCAAAGTTTTGTAACACTTACCCAAGGTCGACCCAAAACTCAAGGTCCAACCTTGTTGGAGATGACTTCTACCTTCACTCGCATTTTTTGTACCGTCAGCATGGCCTAGTGAAAACGGTGCGAGCTCGTCTCCACCGCGGACTTCGGTTCGATTCCCGGGTCAGGCGAGTGTGGTCGGGGAATCAAGGGTGTCGGGGTCTTGTATGGACTTAATAGTTGTCATTCTTTAGATGTACACACTGTATGTATAGGATATCAAACGATATTTGAAAGCATTATCAACATAACAAACGACGGCCGCAGGCCAGAACGTAATCAAAATATCGTATGATATCTTTCACAACGCATAGTTTCACCTGTAATTCGGAGTGTGATATCTGATGGTCTCCGTTTGTTATGTACATAATACACGGAATATATCAGGCAATAACCATGGATTTCTAAATGCTATGGAAATCCATGCAGAAGTCTATTGAAATATCCAAATCTTTTCATTTCCATTTGAGTCATTTAGCGGATGAAGACGGCGTGAATTTCCATCAATTGTGTTTACAGCCTACCACTAAATGTACATCAATGGTGTCAAATTGTTGTTTTCTAACTTTCTACTCAGATCCCAATGACGGGCATGGAAAGCAAGAAAATTTTGAATCTTGACATTCTTCAAATATAGCATGACATATCATATTCAAGATAGCATCACTCAAACTTGATCAAATGCATATATATGGTTCAATGGTCCGTCTAATTCTGATGGCATTCAAAGTTGGTCAACTAAAAATTGCGCATTTTATGACTTCCTCTAAGAATGAGTGAACTTATAGCAGCATGAAGAATCAAACAGGGCCTCTGGGGTTGCTCAATGATTAAAGAAAATTCTGCGTCTTTTAATCAATACACAAGACCGAAGTCGTGAAATCTTGCTGTTGCAGGTTATGGAGCATAACATACCACCAACCGGAGACACATCAATGGACAGTGGCAGATTACAGTATACGCTCAAATAAGATGGAATTCGTCGAGTCGATGGACCCTTTTATAGGAATCAAACAGGCCAAGCTTCTATTTCGCAAAATTATGAAGCAATTCTTTCATGTGCTTATAGCGACACACCAACAGACATTTTCCGTTGAACCCCAGCTCTTCAAACTATGTATATGTGATATCTAGACATCTAGGAATTCATAAAAACTTCCGTGTGATATTTTTTCATATAGTACACTGAGATCATTGGAAGACCAGAGATATGTGCACTAAACTATGCGTTATCATTTTGTATACATTGATATCATAGTTGATGTTGAAAATTTCTCGGCCCATTGGGATCCACCAGTCAAGGGTCTCGTTGTCGTCCTCAGGCCGTGGCCTCTCCCATTAACCATTCTTATATATCTGCACGACGTATACGATCTCTGAATCAACATGGTATGATAGTAAGCTGCACTCAAGACAGAATAATTTCACCACTAAGTTACGAACGACTTGCGATTATCATCTTCAAAGGTGCGCTAACGGACATGAAATTATGATTACGGAAGCATCACTAATATGGAGATGAGTACGCGTCATCAGTTTGCACGTCAATCATGCATTTCAGCTTTTATATGTAACATGAACTTCTGGTGAACTTTTTACTTCCTTTCTCCACAAATAAGTAAATATGCAAAAGAAAGACAATCCAATATTTTGTTCGTCAGTCACGAATCTTGACACAAAAGGACACACCGAACTATCAATTTAACGTCCCGGAAAATGCCCGAACTGTATTTGCCCTCCACATGCAAATGTCTTGTAAGTCAACTTCCGCAGCTGAGCTCGGTGCAGACGGAATGCTTCGTGGAAAATTGTGCTCTGTGTGCAGGTGTCACTGCGATTCTACGCTTTCTGACAGATAATGTGTGCGTAGCAGGAGCTGTACTACATCGGTACGAAGAGAAAGGACAGATAAACTGTCAGAAAAAGTATTTTATCTGTAAACAGGAGCTATGAAAAATTAATTGGAAGATATTTTGGCTGAAAAATTTCAATTATCATTGTACGTGTTTCATGTCAGCACTCAAATAATTGCAAACGTTGCATTTTTTCTCTCATATACTTTTACTTGTCTATCTGAAATTTTATCTAGTACACAAAAGTGCCCGGATAATTACCTTTGTTCATATATAGACAACCCTATTTTACCCGGCTCCCAAGTATTCTTTTATATTGTTCAAAAAGCACAGAAATATATTGTTCGTCTAAAGTTGACTAGAATGGAAATTGACTCAAGGTCGTGGCCCAGCCGAGGGAACTGAGTTGGGGCCTGGACAACCGATGAAGGACTTAGAATTGCACATGCAACTGATTCTAATCCAATATACGGCCGTTGACACGTGTAACTTCACTAGGTGACATGCCACACTCAATCACGTGAATCACGCGTAATTACACATGACCCCAAACATCCGTGGTTATGCGGGATATTGCTGCAATATAAGTTATATAAGTTAGTATAGTTGGCAGTCCTGTTATATAGACTTTGCGCCCGCCCGCGCGTATTCATAAACATTTCCCATGTTTTAACAGCATCAGATCAAGTGATATCTGACTCTTAGTGCAGCGCGTATGTACGCGGGTAGAAGAATAGAATGTCCTTAATACGGATGTTTTGGGTGTTCTGTAATTACGCGTGAATCACGCGTGGCATGTCACCTAGTGTAGGTGAAAAAACGTGAGATTTATGTGCCACTATTGTGTGTAGCATGATGCTTAACTTCCAATCTAGAAATTCTGCGCTCAAAAGTTATACTAGTTTTACTAGTTTCGATTCTTGCTAATTGACTTTTAGTCTCTACCTTCTCTTGACAAAATATTCACATTTTGTGAATATTCTCGAATGGATAATTCGTGTATCGCTTGCTATTGGAAATGGCAAACAATAAGCTGTCAGAAGAGTACACCAGAGCTAGTGAGAGATGCGTGCGTGCTGTGATATCACTTCGCACACACCAAAACACACATCGATGCCTGGCTAACATTCGATTTAGTGTGTATGCACGATGCAGTGAGAAATGCCGAGGAGAGGATGTGAATTCATCAAGTAAACTCATTTTCCTACGCCTGCTACTTTCTTTAATAATGATCGGAAAGGCCAACATTATGGAGAAAACTTGTGCGCAATGATCTGAATTCTTCGAATCGGAAGGAATTTTGGCAATCGAAGCACTTTGCTGGAACTCACATTAATCCGCAAGCGACGCACGACTTTTTTCCTATCTCTGTAAGGTATTAGGAATTCCTTTTTGCCCACCTAATAGATTCCTCGATGTGCCGTCAATTTCGTATCAATCACACTTCTAGCAAACAGAAGCAGATAAACAAAATATTTAATTCTGTGCTTGCATCCATATTATTCATAAACGGCATTGATCACCAATCCTGTCTGGTTTGGAAAATGTCGTACCGGTTACATTCATGTTATGCAGTGTTCCAATCTCACACAATGCACAGATGAAATTGAATGCATGAGGTATAGCCTATATCTGATGAGCAATGAGCATTTGTAATGCTTCCAGTGTAATATCCAGCTTAATTATAGCAATAAAGCGTTCGCATACTTTCTTATTGCGCAAATGAACACCAACTAGATGTCAAGTTATTATATGCACTTCTTAAGTTTATTGATAGTAATCAAATTTCCGGAGGATAAATCATCATCAGCTATAAGTCGTGCTATGGCTTCTTTGTGTGCCGTTGTCTACTTCGGCCTAAATGCTAGCTGCCGCTGTCATCATTCATCTCGCAAATGTCTTGCAAGAATAAGAAGACCTAATAGTGGAGTACAAAAAATATGTAATCAGTCACACATTCTTGCAATTAATCAATAATAGCAATCATTTTCTTGCAATTATTTGGTGACGGCTGTCTATCGATTGTAACATTGCATGCAACTAATTAGGGCCTAAATGCAAAGATTATTTAGACAAGTAACCTGGTCATTGATAAATTCATCAAATCTCAACAGATGTAACCACCACGAGACATGTTTCGGCCTGTTGCATAGAAATTGACAACAACAAGACCTCTAGAATGGAAATTAAGCTTCATGCAATGCACAATAACGGCACATAAATCGCACGCATTTTCACTTAGATACACCTGCCAAGGGCTGTATCATTGGGTTAGAATCAGTCACATGTGTAAATCAAAGCTTTTAATTGGTCATTCATGCCCCAACTTAGTTCCCCCGGCGGTGCCGCGACCTTGAGTCAATTTCCATTCTAGTCAACTTCAGATTAACAATCTGTTTCTATGGCCTTTTGAGCCTCATCAGTCGTGGGTAGGTTTTGAACCAGCGACGTTGGACCTAGAGGACGTGCAAGCATACCCTCTAACCACAAGGCCACCGGACCATCTGTTGAGAGCGTGAATTAGCCAGGAAGGCACTGCTTTAACGCAGGCACGTGGAGGGCGGACTGCTTTCTTCAATCACTTATAGGTATGCTTCCACGTCCTCTAGCTCCAACGTCGCTGGTTCAAAACCTACCCACGACTGATGAGGCTCAACAGGCCGAAACATGTCTCGTGGTGGTTACATCTGTTGAGATTTTATAAATTTATCAATTGCCAAGTTACTTGTCTAAACATGTAATGAGTAGCGCCTGCGTGAAGCGCCTCAATCTCGGATGCGGTATTAAATGATTGCAGAAAGCAGCCCGCCCTCCACGTGCCTGCGTTAAAGCAGTGCCTTCCTGGCTAATTCACGCTCTCAACAGATGGTCCGGTGGCCTTGTGGTTAGAGGGCATGCTTGCACGTCCTCTAGGTCCAACGTCGCTGGTTCAAAACCTAACCACGACTGATGAGGCTCAACAGGCCGAAACATGTCTCGTGGTGGTTACATCTGTTGAGATTTGATAAAGAGTAATTGATTATATATAATCCTGGCTGTGTCGATATTGCTGACTTCCCGAAAATTTATCACTGATGGTCTCAAGTGGGGTATTCAGTGACTGAAGTGTGCAATGACCGGTTTTTTCATTCAACTTTTATAAACACAGGTCTGTCCAAGACTAAGATATGCTTTGTTTATTCTTCAACATCGGAGAATTCCTTACAATGCATGTTGAGAAATACATGCAAGTGTTGACAACGAACAGACAATTGGATGCTTATGGCGCCTTGCAGTACACAACGTACTTCACTTAAAAGCATCCCTAGATTTTCAAACCTTAATTTTGATGCAGCAAAACGTGTGTTTTACAGAAATGGTGCGCTACAATGACAAATCTGAATTGTCAGTTTTTACATAAAATAACCGACAATGAGATACAGAATGTCCTACCCAACGGAGTCTCATCAATACACAGATCATTATTCAATCAATTGTATTTGGCAAACGCTGCTCTGACAATTTAGCTAACTGCACATGTAATTACCAGTAGATGATCATTTTGATTTCTTACTTGAATAAAGATTTCCATGATGCATCAAGGCCACTAGAGGCTTTGTAAAGGAGGATTGAATGTTGTTGCTCTAACACAGAATGAGATTCCCTGATGATTTTCAATGTCTCGATAAAATTTATGACAATTTGTCTTGCAACCTATACACGTAAACGTATCTTCGGGGTAATACAGTCGTCAAAATCGTTTTGTTCTCCTTCCGCAGTGTTTCTCTTCAACTATTTTACTAAGGAGCTGTTTACATGCATTTGTTGTATACACATGCAATTTGAACTCTGTTGCCTGCTCATTAAGGTCACCAATGTTAATGATGTCCGGTCAGAAGCGGATCTATTGTTCCATGGATCTGAAGTTTAATCACCGGCCTACCCCCAGATATGTACATGTAATTCTCTTGGCCGTGAAATGACTAACCATGGCAGCGGGCGTCGACTATAATCGCTGTTGCAGTCAAATGATCGCACGCGCAAAGTGATAATACACCGCAAGTCAGAACGGCCTCTTTGCACAATGCTTTATGAATCAAGGATATCAGCAACATGGAGCAATCAGCCAGACATGAAAGTCAAACTGTCGGCGCATGTCTCGTTGAGGTTTCCAATGTTGAGCCGAGGTATTTGCGAAAATATGCAGGCATTAAAAATATATATGTATAAGGCATTGAGTGGTTGCAGAACTGAGATAAATCGCTTTGTCTGCGTCTTTGGGTGTAGAGATGACTTTCCTCAACACCGATGATCACGGCCAGAGCTAGTCTCGAAGGACAGAAAGATCAATTTTTCGTAGAACGCAATGGAAATTCAAGCTTGAATTCTGACGAGCCTGAAGATTGACACCGCACTGAATGTTCACAGTCAGTAAATTTAGATCGAGAAGAGTCGGGCGGTGAGAATCATATTTCCATTTGACGAATTTATCACAGAGAAAAATTGAATTAAAGATATATAATATTCACTTGACAGGCCCGCCTGCAACTGCCCGCTGAAGCTCGTTGGCTCTCTGATAAGACCTGCTTCTGCAATGCGCGCGCTTAAAGATAGTCGAATATCTATGTTAATCTCCATTGCTTCCTACTATTGCATTCAATGACTGGGATAGGGTTATGTGCGTTCCAAACTAACCCACACGCAAATAGATCTGTTTCTGTGGACTGCAGCCATTCCTCCTTCCATGTAAAACCGCACCTTCTAATGTTGGCTCTCCGCAAGCGGTCAATTGATCTTATTTGTCATTTTTCACGAGAATGTTCTTGCAATATTTCTAGCTACACCGTCACTGGTTTAAACAAACCTATCCACTCCTCATCACGAGCAGTTGGCCAAAGCAAATCTTGCAATTTTTACATCAGCTATAATGACAGAGTAAAATCAGAACTTTCATGGAATGTTGCAACCAAGAAGCAAGTTGCTAGTGCTCTACAGAGCGATTACGAAGCCCAAGCGACATCATTGCCGAGTATATGTGCAACTGCGGTGGCAACTTCTCACTTCTTGCACATTCGTGTCTCACGCCAACGCCAGAATTTCTGTCATTGCAACTGATATCTTAATTTGTCGAGTTTAGCAGAAAGGAAGTAAAATACTGGGCAAGTCATTAAAATTAATTTTGAGATTCTTAGGTTTGATGCAATACTTGCAGTGTTATTAATCGTCGTTGTCTCTGTACTTCTAATAGGTCTACACACTCAGAGATGGAAGCGGGCCCGGGCTCGGGCTGGGGCCTAAAAATTCGGCAAGTACACGGGTCGGGTCTGAAATATCAAACATCCGTGTCCATATTTATTATGTCTTAAATTAGTCATATTTTCCTTATTTGATCATTAAAGAACTCTGAATCAATTTGTGCGATGGTTTATCCGGCATGCGACGAAATAAATCCTAAATAAATGACCCAGCGGCCGTCAACTACCTGATAGCACTCCTTAGACCACTCATTCATCTAAGGACGTTATGTCAAATGCGTCGGACATAAGCCAGCACATCGTACGAGAACAATGACTTTTCATCTAAAAGAACATTGCTGGACATATAACATGTTCTAGACCGATTTGTTTGCATGAGAGAATAATCCTCTTCCATTGACAAAAAGCGCCCAAATTGACATTATTAGCCCGGCCCCTGATGAAGAATTTATCCAGGCCGGCCTGGGTCTGACTTTTTGGAGTCAGTGCAGGGCCGGGGCGGGTCCGGGCCGAAAAAACCGGCCTGTTTCCAGCTCTGTGTAGCTGGTAGCAGCGCGGTCGTCTTTGCAGACCTAACAAATACGGCCCTAAAATTGCTCCAACATCCCTGGCTCAGTACTGCATAATATCAATGACAGACTTAGATGATCTTGAGCCAAAGTTCCAACGGAATATTTTGTCTCGCTTTTTGCAGTCAATGCGGGCCCGGACCGAGTACATGCGGTCCCGGGAATGACTTTTTGCAGATAATGCGGGCCCCGGCTGGGCCCGGTCAGGGGGAAAAGCGGCCCGGTTCAAGCCCTGTCACACTACAACATTTCCAGCATCGGTGACGGTGGTTTTGCATTTGACAGACAATAGCGATATAGACTAATACAGTACGACTAACTGCGCTCTCAATCATGGTCATGATTTTTTCTTCGGATCTTCATCAATATGCTGAATTTAAATGTGAGAATTTCTTGCAATTAGTGTCATTACGAAAGTCTCCTAACTTTTTTCCTCAATTTCTCTGTGCTAAGCCGCTTGTGGTCGTGTTTCGGATACTTTCTCTGCGACTTATCGACGCTCTCTTGCAGATTGAGATGCTCTTTTTCAAAGAAATATGACCCTTACCTTTTAATCAGCACTAAAACTCTTCAGCTGAGCAGCGTTATTGATGAGGATCAAACGGAGGGAATTTCAGGTGATTCCGGCTTCGAGGAACTTTGAGATAAAGGAAAAGAAAAACGATGAAGGTGTAGAGCACTCGAAGAGGATCACTATTACACACTAACGTCGCAACTGGTTAGGGAATTCTCCCCGTATGTTTAGCGTCACCCAATTGAGACATTTATATCTCATTCACAGAGTTTTGGGATTCTCCCGACTTAGACCTCGCCTTCCGTCCTACAATACGCAATCACACGCATCCTGGTGAGCGCCTATCGTATGTTTGGACACAAGTGCGAAGATCTGCCAACCCTGACAGAAAATAAAAGAGGAAACACAAAATGTTACAGAACTGAATTCTTGTTCTTCAAGTAAATTTGCTATTCTAATGATGTTACTGCTAAATGGTTAATAGGTAACTCTAATACATGAGCTTTACTCAAAATAGATGATAAAGCAACATCAGCCGAGTATTCTCCTCTGAATCCTGTAGTAGACTCACAGAATTAGATTCATCTTGCATTCGCTCTAGAAAGGAAGAATCATATCTAACCTTAATATCGAAATGGCACATTACAGAATTAGACAACTTGCTCCTTCTCGAATGGATAATTCGTGTATCGCTTGCTATTGGAAATGGCAAACAATAAGCTGTCAGCAGAGGACACCAGAGTCAGTGAGAGATAAGTGTGTGCTGTGATATCACTTCACACACACCAAAACACACATCGATGCGTGGCTTCGATTCAGTGTATGCACTATACAGTCAGCAATGCCGAGAAGAGGATGTGAAAACATCAAGTAAACTCATTTTCCTACGCCTGCTACTTTCTTTAATAATGATCGGAAAGGTCAACATTATGGAGAAAACTTGTGCGCAATGATCTGAATTCTTCAAATCTGAACGAATTTTGACGAAGCACTTTGCTGGAACCCATTAATCCGCAAGCGACGCACGACTTTTTTCCTTTCTCTGCAAGGTATTAGGAATTCCATTTTACCCACTTAATAGGTTCCTCGATGTACCGTCAATTTCGTATTAATCACACTTCTAGCAAACCGAAGCAGATAAGCAAAAATTTAATTCTGTGAGTGGACTGCTGTTCCGTTTGTTGAATGATAATCAAGTTAATCTATCCTACCTGTCATTTTGATTTTGAGCAGGTTTGTGACCTGGGACGGATTCTACCCACTCTCTTCTCTGTTCTTCTTTGAATAAACAGAAAAATTAGACTATTTAATTTTGATTGGGCTTAACAATAAAATCTTACTAATAGTTGTAAATCGTAATAGTTATTAGTTATTAAAAGTTACTAATGCACCATTGATCTGATGGGCAAGTAATTAATGTTTGTTATTTGATTAATTACTTTATAATTATTAACTATTAATTAATTTTTTTTAGAAGATGAAAACGTCGCAAAAATCAGAAATTGAAATAATTATTTAGTCTCTACCGGTTTCAATTGGCAACAAGATGACAGAGATTGACCAATCTTCATCAGGAGAAATATATATTTCATTTTTTATAGAAACAATATATCATATATTTCTCCTGATGAAGATTGGTCAATCTCTTAATGCACTTTTTTAGTGCAATTTTTTTAATGCACATTGTTTAGCCTCTGATACATGCAGACACAGGAGACGCAAAAACAGGAAAAAGCATTTTGGTATCTTGGTATTTCATTCGATCGAAACCTCGATTTATCGTGTCACGTTGTCAACTTGATTCGTGTTTTAAAGTGTGAGTTGCGCCGTTTGCGCCTTATCCAACGTTATTTATCAACGGATGCGTGTAAAACTGTGGTGTACAGTACTATTCTTCTTGGAATTGATTACTGTAATTCAATTATGTAATCCAACGTATCTTCTGGATAAGCTACAATGTATTCAAAACAATGCAGCGAGGTTATTTATGTGTATTCCGAGATGTGATCATATATCGTGTCATCTTTCTGATTTACACTGGCTTCGTATTTCAAATTTGTGTCACTGTGTACAAGATTCTTCAGGGTTCTTGTCCGTCCTATTTGTCAGATCTCCTATCTGCATATGTTCCTAGGGAATCGTTGCGTTCATCTGATGATGACCGGATTCTGGAGTCTCGCAATTATCGGACTTGCTTTGGAAGAAGATCATTTCCTGTGCTGCACCCGTATTGTGAAATTCCTTGCCAAGAGACGTGAGGAACTCTGCATCCCTACACTCCTTTAAAAGATCTTTGAAGATATACATGTAGTTTATTTCTTGCAATCTCTGACGTGTTTATGTTTTTAGCTTGCATGTGATGTTGCATAATTTTGTTGCGCCATGTAATCCAGTAGGCTATTAGCGCTCTATAAATATACATTTATTATTATTATTATTGTAATTAGCATCAAGGATGCAAGTGGGTACCACAGATTCAGATTCAGATAAGAAATGAAGCTTAATTTGGTGAATCATGAAATTACGAAACTATAAAAATATCAATCCACAATTAAATATGAATGGTTGAATTCTAACTCCAGAGTATTGTGATTTTAGCCATTTATATTTCAGTTTTGCGCAGTAGTGTTTATCGAGTACAGTCTGCTAGTTAATAATTTTGAATAAGAGCTCATCGAATTACAGTAAAATTTCAGTTCTATTTATCCTGATGCAAAAAAGTAAACTTGAAATTTCAGGCAGGATGCAGAACAAGATCTTAACTTCTGCATGAAGACTTGCGCTATAATGCGGTTTATGAAACTTCCATCATAATTAATAATTAATCTTCGTTTTATTGGGATATTTGTCAGCAAATTTTCATTCATTTTGATATCATAAAAGCTGTATGCCTCCTATATATTGGAGTCAGAGGTTCCAAGTCGCTGGTATGTAAACACAGGAATAATTTGCAAAAATTTAGCTTCTTAAAAATTGATCAAATATTCTTTTTGAACCGCAGGAACGCAATCTCCACAAAAACTTAATCTTTTGTTATAAAAGCTGATATGTAAATTCATGAACTGAAGCTATGGATCAGATATTAAATCTAATAATGTTGAACAAGAAAGTAATAAAAAAAGGTGTTCAATGTGCCCACTATATACTATAAACTACTGCTCGAGCTACTATATACTTGCTCTACGCTTATATGGATGTACTTTAAGTACTAGTAGCCTAATAATTCAAAAGAGATTGCATTTCTGCAAGATGTCAAAGCTATAAGCTGGGATGCGGATCATTTTGATAGGACTCCGACTCCGACTCTGTGTGGCAAGTATATAAAGCCTATTGAGGAAAGCCCAAAAGCGAGAGATGTTTACTTTGAGTTGTATTACTTTGATTACTTTGAGTTGAGAGATGGCAACATTGAGTTGCATTCAATTGCCTGAAGATAGCCTCCGGTGGTGGCTGAGAGGCCTCGTTGTTCCAATAAACGAAGAAAGTAAACATCTCTCGTTTTTGGGCTTTCCTCAAAACTAGTATAATATAAAGCCTAGTTTTTTAAAAAATTAACTGGTAACCTACATCACAGATCATTATAGGCTTACCTGAACCTATTTTTAGTGATCATTGCTATATCAATTATCAATCACTATCGATGAAAGTTGATCAAATGTCTCTTTAAGTTGGATGCATACGACTCGGCTCCTCCAATCTTGTTGATGTGTGCTTCACACGGTTTTTCTCCAGTCTCTACCAGACAGGAAAATCTCCATCCTTCTCATAAAAATGAGTACATTTTCGATTTTAATATGCGCTTTAGAGGACCCATCACACACGATTAACGTGAGGGTGAGAGGTAATGTTCTCAAACAAACTAGCATTTCATTTTTGTCTCTGATGTGACCTTTGGTGCGTGGTGTGATCGAGGCTAGGAAGGCTTGTCTTCTCTACTAAATCACTGAGTGAAAAGACAATCATTTTTTTACTTTCACGGGTCATTCCCTCAACTATTACAAGCTTTGCATGCATTGCTGTCTCTGTACTTTTGTTTGATGTAGAAAGTTGACATCAAGACTAAATAATTTGTTTGTACTATATTTCGGGTGTAGATATAGCCCGGATTCCGGAGTCCTATTATTTGATAGGACTCCGACTCCGACTCCAGCAAAAATGATAGGACTCCGGGACTCCGCATCCCTGGCTTAAACCACAATGTGCTATCAACGAGCTAGCTACCACACGCGCAGTGGTCAATATTTGTTTGAATCGGTCAATAAAGAATCATATATTGATAATCTGTTTTATTCAATAACATTTCTAAATTTGAAATATTGAATCGTAAAAGTATCAGTAAACTTGGAATGCATTCTTGCCAATAAAGTTAACAATCTTCACAAACATCTTCTCATAAAACGTTTATCTATTTTTTCTTCTTCTTTTTCATAGTCATCTCATTCCTTATAAGTTCTTCCAATTTCTGATCCTCTGCTATTTGAGCTTCTTGAAGTGCTTTCGTTCGCTTCTTCATCAAAGGGCTTGCCATATACCAATTCTGCAAAGAATTGAAGTATAATGAAATAACATGTTCAATACTGAAAACGTGCAGTCAGGTTTTCGTCAGAACTATTATTAGCGATCAATTTCCTTCCACAATCGAATAGCTAATCAGAATGAGAAGAATTTGCAAAATCTATCGTAACCGGTGTTTGTAGATTGCATCCTCGTACTTATGCAAAGTTATCTTGTAACACAATTTGAGATTTTCAGTCAATTCACAGCGGCCGTTAAGCAATTTTCAAAGTACAAACTGCAAGAGGAACACGATGCTGCTAATGCCACAGTTAGCAGACTACATGTACAAGTGCAACACATGCGAGAAAAACAAGCGCCTAAAATGACTCTTAGGGAAACTAACAAATATGTTTTAGATGGAATTACCACCATTCATCAGCATTCAAATGAGAGAACAATAGTTGACATATATATTTACAGATTTCGCATCGTTAGAATTATCTACATACCAACCATCATTTGTAGAACTACATTGCAGTAACCAATCATTTGGGAAACTCGGGTTTGGATGGTAGCTAGTCACGACAATAAAGAGCAGTCGCAAATAGAGACAAGCTCAAGTCCATGAATGGATCATGAAGATATCGGAGCATTGAGATATCGAGCAGGATTAGTAGAAGTTAGACTGCAGCTCTTATCTTCACTGACTCCCACAAACTCCTGCTTCCATGGACGCCTGTCATCCAGGGAGGAAGACATTGATTTCGAACTCTTGAGGTCCTCAATTTATGAATACAAATTTAGCCACTAGTTTGTTGCCATGTCTATCATTTCGTGTTGATACATTTTCATATGGACGAGTCAACGGTGCAAGCTTGTTATGGAGCTGGCTTCACAGACCATTCGACGAAATTCATTATCCAGTTTGACATCACTTTCTGCATTTTTACTCCAAGTAAGCTACGTATGTAGAAATATAACAGAAGAATTTTCTGGAATTTACACTGTGAATGTACACTATAGGCTAAATAAACTACGGAGATCAAATGGCTGACAAGGGACTACTTTGTATCAAACACAAGTCGAAGATACTAATCCTCTACAAGTATAATGAATGCCTTGATTGGTGAGGATAAATAAGTAAGTAAGTAAGCGTTTAACTCTCTTAAATGAAGATCTATGCAGGGTGCATGCACAATTACATGTACATTCAAGTAAACTTCAAGTAATAGGTGACGACATGACATGAAAGAATAACAGTGCAAAATCATAAAACATGCTCACATGTGCATGTACATGTACATTGAGTGATATACTGTCTGTTTAAATGAATGAAGTTTGTTTGAAAGAGCATTGTATAATTTGCTGAATCATAAAAAGGGAAAGGGAACGTGCGAAGCCTTCAGTCCAAACAAAAGGAACATATATTTGAAAAAACTAATTTACACGGTAAAAGATCGCTCAACAAATGCTCTATGTCACTTCCAGTGACACTGAACAAAAATATTTTGACAGTTTCTAAATTCTAAATTAACATCACATTTGTCACATTTTGATACACCATTGTACAGACTGCGATGGGCTCTCTTTTCAACTTTCACAAGCACATTGTTGTCTTTTTTATTGAGTCGTACGAAAACTGGGGAAGCACAGTCAAAAACTGATCGAATGATTGCCAAATCGCTATCATGTAACTTTCTAGCTGAAACAAGGGGATCTAATCGGCGAAGATGTGAGTGACGACACGTATGCAATTCACATGATTTTCCCATGCAAATGATTCATTCAAAATAGCAGCTGGACATTTTACCTTAGAAACTCGATTTACGGAAAGTGGCTCACCAACTGGTATGGGATGTCGGGAAACAAACATGACATTGGTGTTGAGCGTTAACATATTTGATGGGCACCATCGTGTAACATTCAAATTTTCATCCTCAATAGCGTTACGACTACAAGGGACATTGCTGTTGGAAAATTGAACAACAATGCTGACATCATCTTCATACTTGATCATAGTACTCTCATCAGATACAATACAGAGATCTTGTATATACAGACAAAAAATGAAAGGTTCCAACACTAAACCTTGTGGGACACCCCGAGAAATATTGACTGAACGGTAAAGGCACCCATCTATCTTTACAACATAGGATGAACGACAGAATGGCATACAATTCAATGAGTAGGCTTTGTTACTATTATTAAAGGAATAGCATTAAATGCATGGCATTAGCACAATCTAATCCTTCACTTAGCATCCTGCTTTCCTCGTTTTTCGATTGTTATTCTAAGCATCGCTAAATCTTTCGCGACCAATGCGCACACAGTACGTCATGCTTGAATTGTTCAAAGTCACCATGATTGGGAGCACATTCATATTACACTGCCTGCATACCACGTCATGATCACTGTCGACAATGTAATGAATTTCACATCGGTTGCGAAAGGGAAAAATAGTACTGCACTGCAAAGAATTTGATGTGCAGTCCGAGAAAGGCCCGAACTTCATATGGAAGATATGTTGCTTCCATATAAGAATCGCTTTGGATATATAAGAACATATAAGAACACAACATGTGTAGGGAGGTTGATATGAAGCATTTATTTCCTATAATTTCTATATGAAATATCATAGCTATCTCCTTTACAGCTAAATAAAATTTAAGACGAAAAATAGAGAGCAATACTGACATTTACGAGATTAATTCTGAAGAAAACTAACCTTGAGTTTCTCTTCTTCTATTGTGAATACTGGATCTTTGACAGCCAACGGACCAATAAACTCAATTGTTTCAATCGGCTTTTCTTTTGCTTTTGCCAAACGATTTTCGCATACAATTTCTTTGATTGAATTAATTATTACTCCAGATGAGTATCCATCCGATAATTTTGCGAGGGCTGAATAATCAACGTTAGACTTCCTTAGGTATCCTTTGCCAATTGAATCAGTAATAAAGTGCTCCCATAGCACTGTAAGAGAACATACACTTTATAAACTAATATTTAGCAAGTAGGATATTTAATTATTGCATTTGTATAGTGATGTTATTTATTGACTATTGAAACTAATCTACAACACCAAGTCACAAGTAATAAAAACACCGATAGGAGTTTCACATGAGTATAAAATCCGAAACGATTTAGGAATGCAAATAGCGATAGCGATAATATTACCTCCATCGTTATTTGAATTCGTAGATATTTTTACTATTATTTAAATACTTTATTACTTTTGCAATTTCATATGGATTTTAATATCTTCAGAACAAAAGCGCATTCGCTTATGTTAACAGAAACATCAGTGAAAATTTAAATCGAATTAATCATGGCTAGAAATCATTTAATGATAAGCTTTGGACCTTGAAATTATACATGTAGATCGACAGTTTTGGAATCACTTCATAAATGATTCAGTAAAACAGTTCTGGAAACAAAATGACAAATTACTACGATGCTCAATACCTAACGAACAAAATCAGCGTTAACTTCGAATATAAATGTACGTCCGGATAAGCTGTGCTCTTCTAAAGTAAAGCACCTCCACAAGCTTTTCCGAGAATAGGAGAGCGAGAAGAGAATAAGACGCAAGCGAGCCAACGATCTACCGCCGTATTAATAATTAATACAATTTGCTAATGAACTACAGTAGGCGCCACATTACTTGGGACACCTGAATTTTTGCAAAAATTGTCATATGATATACTCGGACACCAATCGATTACAAAGAGGCTATTTCTACTTTATTGATGTGGACATTAGCTAGATTTATGCTTAGTCCAATGAGTATTTTCAAAGGTCATGTTCATCAATTCAACATAACATTGTATTTCCTAAACGACAAATTACTTGGGACAATATGAGAACTATTTGATTTTCCAATGTACATCCGTATTTAATGCTGAAATCTAACATTAATGGTTTCAAAATGCACAGAAAACAAATCAGGTTCACGGTTCAGACATTTAGCCAAATCAAAACTTCGTATGTCCACCCTTAGCGTCGATCACTGCTTGCATTCTCTTGGGCATGCTGTCGATGAGTTTTGAAAGAGTATTAGGCAGTGTTGCATCGCGTTGCCAATATTGTATGATAGAGGAGATTAATTCTTGCTTCGTGGTTGCTGTTTTTAATGAAATCCGCCGCTTGATGATACCCCAGACATTCTCTATAGGGTTCAAATCCGGAGAGTTCCCACTCCAATCCAATGTCACAATGTTGTTGCTTCGAAGAAACTCAGTTATTATCTTTGCTTTGTGGCATGGTGCTCCATCATGCATAAAGATGACATTTCCGTTTGGAAACCATGCACGGAGTTAAGGAAGTGCACGTCATTCCAGAACCTTCTGGTAATGACAAGCGTTCATATTGCCTTCGACGATATGAAGCTTTCCTGGCCCTTTCGCACTGATAACTCCCCAGACCATCACTTTCGTCGGATGTTTCACTGTCTGTCTGATGGGCACTGGAGTTCCTCGTATATGCCACACTCTGCTTCGTTGCGCTCCTTTACATTCGAAGAGACTTTCGTCGCTGAAGCAGACCTGCCTCCATTCTTCCACTGTCCACTCAACATGCTTCTTTGCGAAGGACAGTCGTTTGCGCATCATTGAAGGGGTAAGCTTTGGCACACGTCTAGGAACCACCGAGCGACAAAATGTCTTGAGTCGTCTTTGCACAGTCCTCAAGGAGGCCTTAACACCGTCATTCTCCTATTCTCCATGGAGTTGATGAGCGTCATCAAGAGGATTTCGTCGTAAATTTCGAAGGAGAAGGCAGTCCTGTTTCTTAGTTGTCGATGATTTGCGTCCGCATTTGCCATGTCGTCGAGATTTAATTGTCGAAGACGTTTTCAACCGTGCCACAGATGATTTGCTCACTCCAGTTCTTCTCACTATTTCTCGAATAGACATTGTTTTCAGGTTCAGCAACGTTATAACTTCGGTTCTCTTTTCTGTTGAGAGGTCTTGACCTGGCATTGTGCTTCACAGTGCACTGAATGATGAAATATGGTTTGAACAAGTCTAGATGTGAAAATCTATGAACTAAAATTCATATTCATACTCAAATTTGATAAATTTCTATGACCGTGTCTTTTTACAACTTGCAGCAATCAGATATGATGTCTGACGCCGCAGAAGGAACGCAATAGATATCTGTCCCAAGTAATTTGTCGCGTGCTCATTTCACACTTTGCTTCGTCAAAAAGTTGTGAAACATGATATCTTGGCGCCCATGTGCTGGTAATACATTCAACACTCATGAGAACAAATGTGCCTGAAATTGCTTCCAATGCATGTGCATACAAGGAATTATGACCGAAATACTTAAAAAGTGAAGGTGTCCCAAGTAATATGGCGCCTACTGTAGTTAATAGACTTCACGATTTTTCTATGAAACAAACGGTTAATAATAACTGTCATAATTACTGTACATTTTCGCAAGTTTTACATTACTTGTTGAATGTTATCAGTGTTTCCGTGCTGACATCATTTAATATACGTACTCATGAAATATTATTTGCAAACTTCTTTTCTGTTTTCATATTCATCAATATTGCTGTACATCGAGGATTAATTGCTATCTTTAATTCTAAAATCTGAATCTAAATATTTTATCTAAGAATTGAAGCTAGGACATTCCCATAACGACGTCTAAATGTTTCATAATTTTAATAAACTTATAGTTAATAAGACTTAAGGTTTGCCCTTAAGAGGACAGGTGGTGCGTTCCCACCGGCAGACATTAAACGTTCAAGGCGCGTCAAACTTTTGACTATCCTAATACATTCATTCTTGTCACTGGGGGCATCTATGCATGTAATGTACATCATCTCCACGCAGACTTCTTCGCATGTTGAGACTTCATTCTCCAATTACCTTGTTAAACCTGTTTTTCATTTGATTACCGATCTGAGGCATTGACATCATTTTTATGCAAGTAATTAATGGTCTTTCAGTCTTTGAAATTCAAAGACTAGCAATTTTCAATTTAAAAAAGCTACATGTATGTGTATAATGCATCATAATTCAACTATAATTTGAAAGTTAATAAAATCGGCATAATATAGCCAAACAGTTATCGTGACAACCAAAAATTTTCTGCTGTTTGCCTCTTTATCTCTAGAAACTCTATCAATCGCTTGGATAATTGAAAAAACCTTATTTAATCCAACTACTGATTAGCTCAGACTATTTGATTCATCAATGATTTTTTCACTAACTTCGACGTGATCCGTAATCCGGCCTTGGAACCATTATGATTTTCTCATAAAGATTATATAAATTTCTTGCACGTGAGACATACGGCTTGTTTGATGTTCCAATGAGCAGAACCCGATCTTCGGCGGTTATCTTTTTCATCAACTTCGGGAGATGTTTTTTTAAACGATCAGGTTCCCTCTGCAAGGTAATCAAAAAGATCATCAATGTGCTTAATAAATTGCTTTGAAAAGACTTACTGGATCGCCTTTTGGAGATTTTTTAGGAAACATCTCCTCACAATCTTCGATGTAAATAACTGACGGCTGCATCTGTTTTGCGACCTAAGAATGGGAATATAATGAAAAATATCAAAATACGCAATCATCTGTGTCACTTATCGAGTGTAAATATAGAAAGTTATTCCATCTGTTTTCAAGGGTCTTATGTGTTTTCGATAGCAAGGAGTCATTTGTCGGGAGTCATTGAGAATGTAGAATAATCCATTTTCATTTTACTAGAAAATCTCTGAAAATATCGCAGTACCATTCCAATTCATTTACATAATCAGTTTTAAATTGCCCTCGCTGTCAGCAGATGGTTAACCACCGATGGCCTTGTGATTAGAGGTAGGCCTCCTAGGCTAGCACGTTCTGTAGCTCCAACGTCGATGGTTTAAACCTACCCACTGTAAATCGCTGGATACGAAAATTACATACAATGGTATATGTTTTTACAATGTATTTAAAAAACAGGTTATTGCATCGATTGGAAACGCACCTGCTCATCGCGCGAGCTCAACTCAGAGCTTCCTGAACGACACAAGCATCGATCAGTTGAGTCCTTGGCCAGCCCATTCTCCTGACATTAATCCCATCGAGCACGTGTGGGATCACCTCAACAGGCATGTTCGAGCTCTTCAACATCCTCCGACAACTCTAAATCAGCTCGCGACATGCTTGAGTGCAGCTTGGAACAACATGCCACAGACTTTCATGAGACGACTGGTACTCAGTATGAGAAGGCGTTGTGCAGCTGTTGTTGATGACTCGTTACTGACTCTTTTGTTAACCTTATTTTTGCTTGGAAGTTGCTGTTTCATGTTTTCCATAAACGAACTTTTATCTGAAATAATCTGATCAAGTAATGCAGTTTTCAATGCAGTATAGCAATATACGATTTAATTGATTTTCTATTGGAAAGCATTAATATAGAGTATCATATATCTAGAATATATATAGAATACAATATAGAATATAGACATGTGCCTTTAAGTCAAATTGAACGCTTTCAACATTGTAAAAATTTCGAAAATCTACCTGGTAGGTTTCTTTTGTTAGATAGTATATTTACATACTATTGTCACTATTGTCAAAAATTATTTTTCGGTAATACCAGTCATGAATAATTTTGTTTGATAGAATGATATTTATCTAAATGAGATTTATAGTGAATTTAACGCTCCACGAGATGGACGACGTTGCTATTTTTCTTCTAACATTTAATGGTACATTAGGTAACTCTAGTATATGAACCAAGTTTATTGAACATTAATTCAAACAAGCATATCTTCCGTGAAATCATGTTGAGTTATATATTTCAAACAAAAGTATTTTTGCGTTCATGAATTATAATGTGTTTTTATTTCGGATTGATAATATGGTTTATTTCAAAATTACATAATAATTAATTGTTGATGGTTATATACTTATTGATTATTCATGAAATGCCTTAGACTTACGTGTATTAAAATCGAATTCATTATTGCAAGTTCGATTTTTGAATGTCACCATCTTACTACTTACAGAACAGTAGTAACATTAGTGTGATCTTTATTGACAAAAGGTCTTTAATCAACATACTTTGGACATGATTTATGCTTTCCTTTAACAATGTGCTGGTATGGCTTTAGTATGTAAAGCATACCACATTTGAAATAACATTTGAAAAACACGCAACTATATACCAAGAGAATACAGAAATAAGCCAAAAAAAATATTTTGGTATGCACCCTTCGTATGTGATTGGTATTGAGCGATTTACAGTGGTATACCCACGACTGATGAGGCCCAACGGGCCGAACCGTGCCTCGTGGTGGCTGCATCTGTAGAGATTTAGTAATTATTCCAACTGAATTACAATCAAATAATTTTAGCGATACCTGACTGCATCATAATATCTGCGAGTCTTTCCTTCTTAGTAAATGAACAATTGTTGCTTTCCTTTCCATCAAAGTGTTGAGACTTACCTTAAATACCAAGTGCAATAGCATCTGTAATCCGCTTTTTCCAGGATATTTTCCTGCAATGCTTGATGCCGAGAGATCTATCAGGTTGGCTCCTGCTTCGGTGCAAATAATATCCACAAGTCCTCTCTTTCCATTTCCTTCTGGTCCAACTAACAGGATTGACTTTATCAGTGGAACTTTTTCATGAATTTCTGCGGAACCTGAAAAAGCAATCTCATGACTTCAGCATATAGAGAATTCTCTGAATTTTGGTGACTGTCTGGGATGGAGCCTGCAATTCGGGAATGGGATATCAAAATATGTTCACATGGTCGGCTACTTGTGTGATCTCGCAGATTGAATGCACGCGTCAGTATGCCAGAGTGTATTTGGTTGATTACATTTGTCTTCGTTGTATGTCACTTCTGTTAAAAAGACGCTACAGTATTGATATGTCTTTTGAAACCCTCATTTAGCATGGCATCTCTTAATTAAACTGCCGATTACATTGCTCTCTTGCATATTGATTAAGAAATTTACATTATTTTCTACAATGAACCTCTTAATAATGTTTTCTATTATACCCATAGGAAATCTTATATGCGGATGATCTAGTTATCGTCGCGGATAGCCCTGCGAACTTGGAGTCGCGTTTTACCACAAGGAAAGATGGTCTCGAATCCCGTGGTCTTCGTGTGAATGTGGGGAAGACCAAAGTCATGCACACTTGCAACCAGGACAACCGAATTTCCATGATCGGACGGTCAGATGGTTGTAAGGACGAAGTTGTGATGAGAGTGCGTTCCGCTTGGAAAAGCCTCCGAGAGCTTCTCCCCGTCCTTTCAGACAAAGGTATTCCCTTCAGAACACGTGGACACGTTCACAGCATGTGAGTCCGTAACATATTGCTCTACACCAGCGAAACTTGGCCGCTCACCAGCGAGGATGTAGATCGCTTCATCCGAAATAACAGTGCAATGGTGAGGTGGATCTCTTCTAAGAGACTTGCCAACTGCGTTCCCATGGACGATCTGCGCATGAGGCTCGTCATTCGCAGGATCGAAGACGTAAAGCCTCAACCACACCGAAGGCAAAGCAAACACGAGCGTCCCGAGCGTATCGAGCAAACGTATGTCCGTAAGCTATTAATCGCTCTGGTTTGCTTTGCTCGCAGTGTGGCAGTCTACAACTGCTGTCATAATGACTTTATATTTGTTGCAAAACGCTTTGCTCGGAAACGCTTGGAAAAGCTCGCAGTGTGGCTGAAGCCTTATGTGCACAAGAAGACTTCGATGGTATGGACACGGGTCAGCGAATGAATGAGGAGTCGTGGCTAAAGAAGATCTTGTCCTTTGAAGATCGTGGACAGAACCCACGAGGTCGCCCCAAGAAGAGATGGCTTGCTAACATCAAGGAGGATGTGCGAAAGCTCAGTCTTCATTTAACATCAGCCCACAAGACCAAACAGTTTTGAGAAATGCCATCAAAGTGGACCAGCATTCGACGGCGTCCAACCATCGCAAAACGGTGAAAAGAAGACGCTAAACGTGCAGTGAGTGAGTGCACAGTCCGCGCGAGAAATTCGACAGACCAAGGAATTTTGGTTGTTGTTGACTAATATAACAATACAATCGGCTGAGATTTCTGCCAACAATATTTGACAATCCAATCAGCCATTTTTTTATTCCGCATTGTCAATTGAAAACGGCACATTGCGGAAAACTACATGGACCTTGGAACGGATTCCATATCAGGATATGATCACTTATTTCGTGCTTTACTTACCAAGAGGAAGAACAGCATATTCCGTGAGTAGTCGTCGAATTTCAAAGGCATTTATCTGAGGCTCTTTACCCAAACACCTCAGTGTTGTTGCAAGATATCCAAAATCACCAATGTATTCCCGCATAGACATGTAATTTGGATCTTTTAATATTCCTTGACTAACTAGTTCCTCGAAAATGCTTTCTATTGCTCTACAAAAAGCAAAGCGCAAGATATTAAAAAAAATCAAAAATTAGTTATCAATAACTGACCGGTGACTTGTAATGTCTTTTTCCTTTTTTCCTTTCTTGCCACCTTTCTTTCGATTCTTTTTTCCGCCTCTCTGCTTTTTTATTTTTTCCCCGTCAATAACAACTTTCAAATTCTTCAATTCTTCTCGCATCAATTCGTCAACTTGGATTCGAACTTCTTTGTAAATTTCTGGTCTGGCGTCATTTGCTATTATGGTCTCATCAAACACCTGCCGAGGATTAGTGCTGAGATCGTCAATTCTCCAATTGGCTGAAACAGCAAAATGTTATCAGCAAGCAATGAGATTTAATTCAGAATTACGTCATAAAAGTGTACAATGTCGGATGCAGTGCGAGCTTCCAGCACGAGTTTCTGCAGCTGAGCACCCATACAGGTCGGATTGCCAGAAATGTAGGTTATCTAGAGCGGACATGAGGCATCTGCAGAATGTATTTATCCTATATCGGAAACTTATCAATTTAAAGCATCATCTGTGATTGAGTCATCTATTATTGTTCTGTTTTGTGGACTCATTAGATGGGAAAATTTCAATACTTAGCCTAATATTTCCTTGCAGTAGAGGTACGCAATGACAGCAACCTCTTTCTTCGACGTCATGTCACTTGTACAGTTGTGTCCATAGAAATGAATTGTTATCTGAAGATGACTAGAAAGGAAATTGACTCAAGGTCGCGACACATGCGGGTGAACTAAGTTGGGGCATGAAGAACCAATGAAAAGCTTAGAATTACACATATGACTGATTCTCACCCAATGATGCAGCAGTTGACAAGTGTAGAACAATTAATAGGTAAATAGATAAAATAGTTAAAATAGATAGTTAGAATAGAATGATTAAATCATTGATAAATAATTAATGCTAATATGATAAATATATATTGTGTTTGCAAAATGGGGCATTTATTACTTATTGCAGGAGCACTAACTTACGCGATTTACCAGTAGTGTGTTTAAAGTGATATTTAATGAATGCCCTTCGAAATTTCACTAACTTGCAAATTTATGCTCTCTTGATATCAATTTACAACATGTAGGTATATAGAAAGTTGTCTGCAAGGCAGAGGTGTGCAAGTGTGTTTTTGTTCTAACTGCTTGAACATCTAAATGCTTCCATACGACGGAATTTGTAAAAAGTAATCGTTTGTTGATATTAAACTCGCGAATTTGTGGCTCAACTTCCACAAAAATGCATCATCTTGCATCCATGGATATCAACAAGTATAGTCACAGAGAAGTCTAACCATTCGGAAATGAAGAATATAATTCAGAAAACGTGGATGGTTTTGATGAGAGTCATGTGTCGGTATAGGGCATTAAGTGAGACCCATCTGCAACGATTTCAATTTGATTAGCAAATTATTGCAATCTGTGACGGATCAAAATGTAATTCGCTTTAGATTACACAGATTACTTTTTGATTTGTATTTTTCTTTCAGATTAAACATTACCTATGAAGATTTTTATATAGAACCCACAGTGCAGTACTAATTGTAGAGGCGACTACGAGTATGTGATGTTGAATGTATGATATACTGCACATGGATGTAAAGAATTTTCCTTTCTAGTCCTTCAGACAGACTGTCGCTATCATTGTTATTTAATTGCTTTACAGGCACAGAATTAGATTCATCTACGCGCGCTTCGGTTTCTTAGAAAGGAAGAATTGTATGTAACCTTAATATCGAAATGGCACATCACAGAATTAGAAAACTTGCTCCTTCTCGAATGGATAATTCCTTGCTATTGGAAATGGCAAACAATAAGCTGTCAGAAGAGTACACCAGAGCTAGTGAGAGATGCGTGCGTGCTGTGATATCACGTCGCACACACCAAAACACACATCGATGCGTGGCTTCGATTCAATGTATGCACTCTACAGTGAGCAATGCCGTGTAGAGGATGTGAAATCCTCAAGTGAACTAATTTTCGTACGCCTGCTAATTTCTTTAATAATGATCGGAAGGGCCAACATTATGGGAAAAACTTGTGGGCAATGATCTGAATTCTTCGAATCTGAAGGAATTTTGGCAATCGAAGCACTTGCTGGAACTCACATTAATCCGCAAGCGACGCACGACTTTTTTCCTATCTCTGTAAGGTATTAGGAATTCCTTTTTGCCCACTTAATAGGTGCCTCGATGTGCTGGCGATTTCGTATTAATCACACTTCTAGCAAACCGAAGCAGATAAACAAAATATTTAATTCTGTGTTTACAGGTTTAAATGATGAAATAGCAAAAATCAAACAAACTATAATTTACCGTTGTAAAGTTGACAAGTTTCCAACAATGACTCCAGGAAGCGTGAAGGAATTCTCTGCCATTGCGGTGGCTGTAAAGATGAGAATTGAGATTTGATAGATTCATCCATAGACATCCGAAGCTCTATAGGACTCATAACGATAACATAACGATGGCGGCTTCCAGCGGTTGACAGTAGCTAAGTACCTTGTCAATCTGCTTTCCAAGGATTTGCGGTTATCATCATTTCCTTTCAGATGTAAAATCATTTTAATAAAAAAACTTACAAAGCATCGCCTTAAGACAAGAATATACAACTATGGCCTATCGCACGTTTTACAGAGCAGCTGAAATTACAATTAACAATCTGTCCATTCTAGCTCCAACAACTGAAACAATACGAAAAATCAGATTTCTGTGGTCCTGATACTGCCCTGAAGTTGTGCCGGCCTGAAACTGGCTTGCTCATAGAATTAGATTGTTTAAGAGTATCATTTCGCTAGAAGTGCAAATTTATTCAAGGCAATGGCACAAACTTACTAAATCGAGAAAAAAAGATGTAATGCCTTACAGAGATAGTACAAAAATACTCGTGTGACGCTTGCGGACTCTAGTAAATTCTTTCAAAATGATCCGATCACCACGATTCCTTCAGATTTGATGAATTCAGATCATTGAGCAAAAGTTTTCTTGATGATGTTGGTCCCTCCGATCATTTTTTATAAAGATAGCAGGCACATGCAAATTGGTTTACCTGATGATTTCACCAACCTCTTCTCGGCATTCCTCACTGAATGTAACTTAGTCAGCGACATAGAGGATTGCGACGTGTAGCCGAAATGATATGACAACATGTACACCACTGCTGATGTCTTATAGTGTGTACCATTTCCAATAGCATGCAATATACGACTCATCCCTTCAAGGCAACGAAGTCTGAGCGAGCAAGTTGTCTAATTTTGTGGATTACGAATTTTTGTTGTCTCGTATTTGACGATGAGCAAGGAGATTCGCTACCAAATCTGCTGTCTGTAACGGATGTTCAATTGCCTATAATTTGAATTAAAAGTAATTGAATTTCTTAATGGCAGATACAAGTAATACCACCTTTTCATAACAGCAGACAGATAACACAAAAACATTAATTTTTGAACTGAAAATGATAAAGGACCTGCACAAACTAAAAACAATGAACTAACTTCTGGTTTCTTTTTTTCCTTTTCTTCTTCTTTTGGTTTAGGTTGTTCTCTCCCTTTCGCTTCCTTCTTTTCTTTCTTTTCCTTCTTTTTCTGTTCCTTCAAAAGTTCCTCCTGCAAAAGTGATGTTGAGGAATGTAATAGCTTTCAATGTACGATTCGAATGAATTATGAAGTTTTCCTATTGTTGAAGGGTTGCATGTGGTAAGCATGCAGCATATTCGTATCTCATCTATTAGGACCACCGAATGTATTAGGCTACATCTTTGAAGAATTAAACATGCGTCGGTAAATTCGCGGTGTTGCGTACACACATGAGCTATCCGATTTTCAAAGCCATTTCCAAAAGAAGTGTGCCGTCTCAAAGCTAAAATAGTCGCAGCAGTAGTAGATGTAGGCCTATAATATTGGCAATCATTAGTTGCAGAAAAATTCACGGCATTTCATACAGTGTACGTATGATAGCGATTCAAGATAAGGAAAATTCAATATCGTTGGTTATAGAATAAAATAGGATTGTCTTAAGGAAGTTCTCGAAAAAGGTAATTCATATTGTTGTGTGCAGTCAAACTGTCCAGAAATAAGGTGCTTCAAAAGCCTTGCCGTCTTTTGAAATGTTAAGGAAAAGATTGATTACAATGCTGGTTCGATGAATTAGATTTTATTTAGACCGATCCCTTTTTAGAATGCTGAGAGCAGTTGCATTATACTATGTGATCAAATCTTTCTTTGGAAAGTATCTCTTCAAACCTTTCAAAGAATGCAATCTTTGTATAGCTCGAGAGCAGATTTCGTTCACGTCGAGATCCCGAGTCCAGAAAAATGCGTGGCTCGCATGATGAAAAAATGATGTTATGCAGCCAAAAGTGTTTTTCAAATTGCTGTTAGTGCTGTTAGTAGTTAAATAGGCACTCTACAATCTGTATGATTATCAGCTGTTCGTAGTTGACGAAACTTGATTGCCTCTGCCATTGAAAGCGCTAATTTGCAAATGTGATTCCTTTATAGTACACCTGAAATAAGTTCGAATTAATCTTGATAAAGATGAGCTGCGTCAAATTCTTACCATCACCTATCCTAATCAAAAGCTCTAATGTAATCCAATCATAGGCAGCTGCAGGAAGTCTTATCAAGAACATCAACCAAATAGAAACAAGAACAACTTTTCGAGCAGGCCATTACAGAAAGCATTGTCATTCGATAATTTATCTTTAACTGTGTGTGCATGGTGAGACTAACTTTACACTACCTTCGTCTTTCTCATTGCATTGAGATTTTCACATTTTAAGTAAGCGTTAAGTGATTACTTTATGTGCAAATGCATACATTCTTATACGTAACCTTTATTTGCTTTGCATTGATTGTACAGCATTACACTGTAAATCGCTCAATACCAATCACATACGAAGGATGCATACCACAATATTTTTGGTATATTTCTGTATTCTCTTGGTATATATTTGTGTGCTTTTCGTATGCCTTTTCAAATGTGGTATGCTTTACATACTAAAACCATACCAGCACAATGTTAAAGGAAAGTATCAATGATTTCTAATATACATGTATGTTGATTTAAAGCCTTTTGTCAATAAAGATAACACTAATGTTACTACTGTTTTGTAAGTAGTAAGATAATGACATTTAATATTCAAACTTACACTACTGAGTTCGATTTTAATACATGTAAGTCTAAGGCATTTCATAAATAATCAATAAGTTTTTAACTATCAACAATTCTGCATTAAGTAATTTTGAAATCAAGCATATAATCAATCCGAAATATAAACACATTATAATTAATGAACGCAAATATAGTTATGTTTAAGATATATAAGTCAACATGGAAGCACGATAGTTATCGTAATATTTTAATGATGTTTTTTAAACTTAGTTCATGGAAATGAGCTAAGTGAGAGTTTTGTGAACAAAAAGACTAGTTGCAATGATGACATGCGGCGTTACTTTCACAATAAACCCTATCTAGTTAAATACCACACTTTCACAAAGAAATATTCACGACTGGTATTACTGGAAAAATGTTATTTGACAGTAGTATGCAATATAGCTTATTTTTAGCTATGTGACTTAAAGCTATTCATACTAAACTCATACGAATGAGTACGAATTTGCATCGGGTCTCGTATATAAAACATACCAACAACTCGTATTTAGTTGTAAAACAGCCAATCACAGATAGAATAGTTCGTATCGCTGCATACCAATCACATACTAAAGTAAGTGAGATGTGGTATGAAAAACATACCAGATCTCTGTAGACATACCAGAATCTCGTATCAGATGTTAGTTTCAAATTGTATGTAATTTTGGTATATGTTTGTATGTAATTTTCGTATCCAGCGGTTTACAGTGTATGAGCAGTAAGGATGATAATTGCTAAAGTCAATGTGCAATTTTCAAATGGCTTGATGTTTAAATTGATGGCAAGACAACTCCAAACGACGGATCGTATTACGATAGTCGAATTTACTGAATTATTGCTCAAGATTACTGAAATTGCGAATTCTGAATAATATTCTAAAATTGATGCTTCATAAAGCTCATGAGAATTCCGGCACAACTTTTCCTCTATGCGCAGTTTTACAAAGTTGCACAAACATGCTGTGAATAACATGAATAAATAAGTACGGATCAAAATTTTCCTGAATTATTTTGCGGTTAATGTAAACATATATTGGAAAGCTTTCGACAAAGGTTTTTTCAATCCAAATGTAGCAACAATCTCAAACCAAGCATTTCGCTTTTTGCCGGGAAAAGTACTTTGTCGAAAGTTTTCCAAAATATGTTCTTATTGTACTTTATTTCTTGTTTTTTATTTATGTTTTAGTATTCTTTAACTTATTTATTATTGTAAATTTATTTATTGTTGTTTAAATGCATGTTATTGCTTACTTATTCATTATTGTTTCTATATTACTATTTATTCTTTGATTTATTGTGTTTTATTACTTTTTGAATTATTTTTTTATTTCTTCTTTTTCTACAATGTAAAATACTTGTAGATATTTCGACAGTGTCATTCTCACCTCTTCGATCCTCTTCAGCTCTTCTGGAGTTTTTTCCACGAAAACTTCGTCAGAACCTCCTGCTTCTTCGTCTGGAAGATCTGGAAACTTGCCGTGCACTTTCCTAAAACAATCATCAAGTAAAGCACCGAATGATCAACGGTCTGAAATATGTCTATGATGAAATATTTGTATATTTACCGAAATTCGATGTACCACTGACGGATTAATGCAACTAAACTTTCCCGTCTCCCTGTGGCTTCCTGATGTCGAATGCGCTCTTTCACTTTGATAAGAGCCTGCTGATAGCTCTCCTCGTTGTTGACCTGTCGAATTCTTCGCAATACTTTGCTTCTTTCGTCATCTCGTTGTTCAACGAACTGCCAGTATGTTGATGGCATCACCTACAAAAATGATGAAGATAGGAAACGAACGCAATGCAGTGAGGTTATGCGCTAACAGACTAGTCGTAGTCATTCATGAAAAAAATTCGAACCTATACAGCGTCTAGAATTCCAGATGTTCCAGAAACAATTCTTGATTAGTTGTGTGACAAAAGGAATTTTTCAATTTTAATGTAAAAATGAATTCTCGAACTTTAAGACAAACGAACTTCACAACTTTCAGTGGCTCTAATTTCCATACATGTGCCGACCTACATGCATGTATCTGTGTGAGATCGTGTGCATTTTCCAATTAGAGGCTGAGCATTACCTCTAATTCAAGCGTTACTGATTCCAAATTAATCAATGCTCACATCTCGGCTGAGTCCAGAAATGCTTGCATCCGTTTACATATAATTGTCGCGTTATTATCACTAGGTGACATGCCACGCGTGATTCACGCGTAATTACGGAACACCCCAAACATCCGTGGTTAAGGACATTCTATTCTTCTACCCGCGTACATACGCGCTGCACTAAGAGTCAGAAATCACTTGATCTGATGCTGTTAAAACATGGGAAATATTTATGAATACGCGCGGGCGAGCGTTTATAGTTTGCGCGTCGTCTACGGTTGTCTGCGCTGCCGCTTGAACCACGGATGAACCGCTAAGCATGTTCTGTCTTCCCTGAGCATGAAATTGAGGTCCTATCACATTGTTTAGCCTCTGATACATGCAGACACATGAGACGCAAAGTCTATATAACAGGACTGCCAACTATACTAACTTACATGTATATAACAGATGTTGCAACAATGTCCCGCATAGCCACGTATGATCACGTGATTGAGCGTGGCATGTCACCTAGTGATCCTTCATTTGAATCCCTCGAGCCATCGACTCTCGGGATTTAAAACATAAAACCCGCGCATCAATATCTGTTGTAAGTTATCACAGAAAATTCATGTCTATCTACGCTATGGTTAACAGAAATGTCGGGTCATTAATGCTTCTGCTCTCAATGAATTCTCCAGAGAAATCTTCATTAATGAGGGTCATAATCTATTCTTATTCCACTCAATTCGTCCATGATAGTTACACTTGTTGTAGAATCAGATGTTGAATCGATAAATGATATCTGAACCTATTAAAGCCTCCAAACTTGATGCAATGTTACAGCTATGAAACCCACAGTTGGATTTAATTCAGGAATCCTGTGGGAATATTAGCTTCGGCCAATTTTGAGTCTATCTATCCAAGTTCAAGTCAATCTTGAAGTGCCGCAACATAATTTTCATTTAAAAATACTACTGGTTAAAAGAATAAAGTAATACGTAAAATCATGGCATAAAAACGAAAAAGAAAAATGGTTAAGATTGAATATAGGCCTGTACAAATAGATCAGGCATAAATTTAAGAGCACATATAGTCTCAAGAGCAGAAACAGTCGTGAAGGAGAAAATCACGTTGAAATGACATGCAGCAATTAAAGAATCAATCAGATATATACTTGAAGATGCTGTGTTACTACAATTTTGGTACTTTTATCGATCTCGGCTATTTTTACATGTACAAGCTATTCAATTGGTCATTTTCAAAGATTATATTTACATTATTCTACTTAAAATCAGCGTAGCTGTAATATTCTAATAAGACCTATATAAGTAAGTGAATAGAAAACAGAACGTTAAAAAACAATTGATTCTGGCAGACAACAATGATGCTGTCCCACCGATGTCTAACTCCACATGGTTAGAAGCACTCACCATATTCAACCACTCGATTTCTTCTTGCCTTGCTTTAACTGCATTGCGAAATGTGCGCTTCTTCCTCCATTCCTACAAGCAAAGCACTGCTAGAAACTTGCCTCTTAAATGTTTTTAGAAATACATCTATTATTCACTCACTCTCTGCACAACTTTCGCGGCGTGATGCTCTTCAGCGGCAGTAATGGTATCAGCAGATCTCTTCTTTTTCTCTCTTTCATGAGTTATAACTTCCTCCATAAGCTGAAATCTGAGTCGACCTTGTCTTGCTCGTTCGTGACGTTGAATCATGATAATCGCATCCTCTCTACTCATTTTGTTTTCCACTTTCTGGAGAGTGAAAAAACGTGATGTTTTTTACATGGCCATGCAATTTGTGCAGAATTCGGTAACTGACATGACTCATAATGTTGCGGAACGATAAACACATTGTTCAACTTTCTGTGTCACTTTTAACACATATTCAACTGCACAGCATCATTGATTACGCGCATTATTATCAGCCAGTTTGAAGATTTACATGATTGAATCCTATAGGGGTCGGAGGCATCACTAAATTTTTCAATACAGCAACCCAGCGGAATTCATTGCAATTCTAGATAGACCCGCCCACGGGGTATCTGAGTACCCCAGGCATGTTTGACCATGTGGCAATGTTACTTAAACTAAATATTTTTACTTTTCCTCTCGTGACTTTTACTAATATTTTCAGCTCTTCGATTTGCTATTCGCAGATTTTATTATAGTTCATGCTTTAGAAGATATTAGTTGATACTATTTAGACCCGCAATGGGGTGCTGCAGTACCCCAATATAGATGCAAGGGATACATGCTCAAAAGGAAATGAATTACTTCAGCTGTAATGGTGTGGCCATATTATATGCTTATCTGAAGTTATATAGCAATTCATCTAATAGTCATGACTCAGACATATTATAGCCTATGAGTTTTGCATGCAGGCCTAAGTAATGGATAAAAGACCGTTCCAGGACACCATAAAATCAAAAAAATTAGTACTTTTAAAAACGACATAAATTTATGAATTTAGCCCCTTTTTCAGGTTTTTAAGACCTAAATTCATGAATTTAGTCCATTCAAAAAGTACCATTTTTTTCAAAAAATGGCATTTTTAAAAACGACATAAATTCATGAATTTGAACCCTTTTTCAGGTTATGAAGACCTAAATTCATAAATTTGGGCGTTTTTAAAAATACCCAATTTTTCAAATTTTTCAAAATCTCAAATCATGAGAATTATCGAATCGGGCGAAGCCACATAGAAGTATCCTTCGGTTCGATTTTCACCCGCTCCCTAAATCATGACCGTTCTATCTAGGACACCGAAAATCTATAAAAGTTGAGATATCTCAAATTTGAGAATTCAATTTTCATTGCTTAAATCATGGACAGTTCTAGGACACTAAAAATTATAAAAGTTGAGTATCTCTCAAATTTGAGAATTTACAATCGGGGCGACCGTAACCCTAGAACCTTCGGTTCGGATTTTCATTGCTTAAATCATGACCGTTCTAGGAGAACCGAAAATCATAAAAGTTGAGAATTTCAAATTCATGAATGTTTATCCATCTTTCAGGTTTTTAAAATATCATCATGTGACTTAAAAAATATTTCTTTAATAAATGAGAATGAAACCAAAAAGTGGAAGGAACTTCAGAAATGGATGAAAATAAATGGAAGGAACTTCAGAAATGGAAGAAACAAAAGTGGAAGGAACCGCAAGACATATATCCTTCGTGTATCTCAATTAAACTTTTACGGAGCAGCGTGACTTCTTATTTCTTTACTTTCTCTCTCTCTCTCTCTCTCTCGAATCCTGTCTGTTACAGGAATATTGTATTCACAATGACATGCATTCTTTAAAACAATTGCTTGTCTTCAATGAGAATAATTCCCATTTAATGCTGTTTAATAGAATGCACCTTGAACGCTAATGGAAAAATACACCAACTATCGAACCATGTCGACAGCCATGTCGACAAATCCTTTCTGACATCGGTGCCGGACAGTTGGTTCGTATTTTTCCATTCAAAGCAATGTCGCATGAATGATTGTTATGGAAACCCAAATGAAGAGAAATGCTCATTCATTTCTCTTCTCTCTCATATGTCTAATTGTGTTTAGATTGTATTTGTTCTTTTGTTCTCATAGTGTGAATGAAGGGATTTCACAAATCTTCGCATTATGCGCAATTGTCTGTGATCTTCCTTCACCCTATCAGCTGAAACAATTTTTTGCAGCTGCTACACGCTAATTCTTTTGAGAAAGTTCTGAAATAGATTTTATTCTTTTCAAAATGAGAAGAAACATTAGAGACATTCTAAAATATTACGGCAATCAAAACCACATTAAATTTCGATTTAAATGAGATTGCTAAGCAAGTGTCGAGGAATAAAGAATTTTACATATTGATGAGTAATGAATTCAACTATTGATAAAAGATGCCGTCTGTGCGAAAATTTACTTACTAATGCCAAATGCTACAATGTAACGTTTAAATTTAGATTAAATTAAATCATTTCAAAAATGAATAAAGTAGTAAAGAAAGACATCATTAGAGACCAGTTCTTAAATCAATACCCCCCCTTCTGACTAAGTAGATAAGGAAAGTCATCATTATAAAAATCTGTTTTAAATCAATACCCCTTCTGACTAAGTATTGACAAGGAAAGACATCATTAGAGAACAGTTTTAAATCAATACCCCCCTCTCTGACTTCTAGGGGCTCCCTTAAGAATTTTTTTTATTATAAAATGAGCAACTTAAATGAGTTTTTGAAATTATATGGAACACAAACGACAACGAATTTCGACCTAAAGAAAATCGCTAATCGATTAGGAATAAGAATTTTCATGTTCTAATGAGAGACGAATTCAATTGATCATAAATAAGCCATCAATAACTGTAAATTTCATTAAACAAATCTTCATACGTCAAATGAAAAAGGGTAGTACATTGGTCAGCAGGCGTTAAAAATCATGGAGCAGAACTATTATTTTGATCGCCCGCAGGCTGGTGAGAACTATTGGTTCGATTCATACGGTTTGCCCCCTACAACAATGAATATAAAAAGTTTTAAAAGCAATTACTTGGAACGGGAAATACCAATTACGTTTCAAATTCAAACACCAGGAACTACCTATTGTGGACAATTAATGTTTATACGTTTATGTACAAATTACAAAAAGGAGTATCATTTCTAGATATTATGTTAGAGTTAAACAATCTATAACTCTCAAGGAGTAGCTAGCTAAAGCGCACCTTAAAGGTTAAAGCACTGTTTTCTGTCAATTCATTTTGATAGAAAACGACTCTGCTGATATCCTCATTATCTAAATCTTTACATTTCATAAGTAATCGGATAACTTTGATTTATGTTTTAGAAATTTCAATATACGCTCTTTCGTCCAATAGCCAACAAAGCACTTTTTTCAAATTTATTCTTATATTTAAATATTCTAACTCTATCTCCAATCTTAAATTTCGGCTTAAGTTTCTGCAAATTCGGATTACTCTCATTCGAATAATTATTCTCGAATATTTTCTTTCGTATTAAATCAGGGTCGTCAGAAGCATTCTTTGGGGTTTCTTCAATACCTGAATGAACTTTATTATTGTACTGCTCTACAATTCCTGGTAATATTTTTTAACCATTTCTGATTTCCTTGCTGAGTAAATTTCTTGAAAATTTTATTTTTTAAGTGTTCCCGATTGAATCTTTCTATCACTACGGCCTTCCCAGCGTTTTCAGTTGAATAAACAATTTCAAATAGTGGCTGAACGTTTCGGTTATAAAATTCCGACCCTTTATCAACAAACAATTTTTTTGGCTTTCTATTACTTTCTTTAAAGATTTCTTCAAACGCATATTTAACTGAAAGACAACTTTTATTTTTTAAAGGCTTTACCCAAGCATATCGTGTATATAAATCTATAACGGTCAATGCGTATTTGTAGTCCCTTTCATTCGGCATATGAATAAGATCAGCACTCCAAATATCATCTTTATTTAAATACTTTTACTTTTAATAAATATTTAGGCTTTCCTATATTCTTTATGAATTTCAGATGCCATATAAAAACGTCTGAATTATGATATTTCATTTAAACCCTGACCGAATAATATTTTATCTTGTAAAGATTTCTTAACATACATTATTTCAATTTTTTCTCTACAATGTAGGATTATGAATTACTATCTAACTTCTTGAATCTTTCTTCTTAGTCAGCTGCGATGACGAAGAACTTAGATCATGATTTCGCATAAGCATAGCATCCATGCCTGTAAAGCGGCTGCAATCTACTCTATTTATTGGTTCTGTCACCTGGTTTCGGATTATTATTCTCACTCTAGTCTTATATCTAATCGAGTTCCTGGCCCAGTAAGTATATGAATATGACCAGGAAGATGTCTTTCTTTCGAATACTTTACTCCAAATTAAATCCAGGAAAGTTTTCTAAATAGTTTTTTGTATTGTCACCTCCAATATGCTGACAGTTTGGTTTTTTATTTTTGTTTAATAGATAATTTAATAAATACTAGTAATTAGCAATTTGTTAATTTAATTAAATATTTCTGATTTTGTGGAATTTGCGGTAATCATTTTTTTAAAGTAAAAGCACTTTTTAAAAGATAAATATACAGTTTTACCGAAAAGAAACCATTAAAAGGGTTCTGACTCGTGTATTTACTTATCATAACTTAGACTTTGAGATATATTCCAGAACCATCTTTAGTTTCTTTAATTTCAATTAAATCATCAACATTGTGGAGAATATTTTTAAGAACTCGTTTTCCTTCAACTAATTTTAATTTACTAATAAAATTATCTACTACTCCTTCACCCCTAGCAACCCTTTCGTCTAACTCTCTGTTATGACGTTTTTGCTCTTATAATGCTGCATATCTCTCTGATTAGTGTATCTTTATTTACTGCT
>CAJQUW010007151.1:0-19044 GCA_907163375.1 Prostheceraeus crozeri
CAAATCTGAGGTCTCTGAATTTCCCGTCCGACGGCGTCGTTCACTCCGAGACCGCTAGCCAGAGAGCCGTTTATCCATCATAAAAATTCTAACTCTGTCGTTTTTTCGTCAATGTCCAAAATTTCAATAAAGTCTCACCTCTAAACGAAGACAGATACGAACAAGCCATGTTTTCCACTGAATTTGTCTCACTCCCAGCTTTCAAATGAGCTATTGCACGACTTTCTAGGATGTCTACAACCAAAGTTGGAAGTTTGGCAGGAGGGGGGGGGGGTCAGAACTTTTTCTCTCCGATTGAGTTGGGAAGACATTGCTAGACCCAAAAGTGGCCAAAACGTCCGAATTTGCACTCCGTTTTCCCATCCGAGCACTCCTTCATACCGAAACATGGACTTTCTCATCCCAAAACCTCCAACACCTGCCTTTTTCAACTCTGACGTTTTCCTGCCATTTTCCTCCCTAAACCCAAGAAAATTAGACCAACCTGAGCTTTCCACTGCATTTTTCTCACATTTAGCTTTCAAATGAGCTATTGCACGACTTTCTACGATTTCTAACACCAAAGTTGGAAGTTTGGCAGGAGGGGGAGGGGGTCCTCAACATTTTTTCTCTCCGATTTTGCTGGAAACATCCTTCCTAACCCAAAATTTCACGTAGAGTCCGAATCTGCACACCATTTTCCAATCCGAGACCTCCTTCATGACGATTTCCAGCCTTTCTCATCCCAAAACCACCAAAACCCGCCTTTTCTCACTCTATCCTTCCGAGATTCCACCCCTTGCCTCATCACTCCTCCTTCCTTCCAGAGGGGGGGGGTAGGGAACAGTTTTCTCCTCACGGACCCTTTCCTCCCAACACATCCTTGACCAGCTCCCTCACCTTCCCGACAGAGGGGGGGTTGCGCATTTTGGACTTGCGCCTGGGATGAGCTTACTACTTATAGCACATCCCAAGGCAATGCAGCACTTGTGTCTTTTGAGATGGCGTCCGTCACCAGCACGAACAACAACGGACTGAGAACGGAGCCTTGATGCAAACCAACATTGACAGAAAAGTCATCAGTCAAACCTGCATCCGTTCTCACAACTGTCCTCGCACCCGCGTACAGCATCATTACCGCTGACACAATCCATTCGTCGACACCTGCTCTTCGAAGGTGTACAGGTACGAGGTACATGATCAAATGCCTTCTCTAGATCTATGAATCCATAGAAGAGGTCTTTGTCGTAGGCAAGGAATCTTTCTTGCAGCTGTCTTAAGATTAATATTGCATCAATCGTGCTTCTGCCAGGCATGAAACCAAAATGTAGGTTGCTCAAATCGACACGATCTCTGATTCTCTTCTCAAGCACTCTTTCATGAATCTTCATTGCATGTTCTAACAGTTTGATCGCCCTGTAAGAACCGCATTTGAAGGAATCACCTTTGCCCTTAAAAATGGGAACCAGGGAGCTCAACGTCCAGTCGCTAGGGATGGCATTCTCCTCTAGAATTAAATTTCCTAGAACCAAGAAATACCACACTTCCCGGCAGCGATCAGGATCATCTCGGAGACAATGCCTGATGGGCCTGGAGCTGTATCCCGCTTACTTTCCTTCAGCGCATCTTCATATTCCCTGCTCTGTTAAGCGACACCTGGGACCTACAACCGGTTCACTGGGAATTGCTTCAACCCAGTCGTTCTCTTCATTGAGTAGTGACTCCATGTAGGTCTTCCAAACACGCAATATGTCCTTTCCGTAGACAATGCTGTCGTTGTCATCTCTTACACACATTGGGGTGGTAACGTCGCTACAGTTCTTTGCCATTTTCTTAGCTATCTTGAAAATATCTTGATTGTGTGAAGCCCGGCACACTTCGTCAGCTAACTCATTTCTTTTGATTTCTTGAGCTTCCCAAACTGCCTTCCGAGCATTCCTTTTTACCTCTTGATACTGAGCTCTGTCATCAGCTGAGCCTGACGTCTTCCACTTCGAGAACAGAGTTATTTTTAAAGAAACAGCTTCTTCAACGTCTTCATTCCAAGTTTCACGATTTGATGGACGGCCCTTAGTCCAGCCACACAGTTCCTCAGTTGCATCCAGCAATATGGTCTTCTTGGTTAACCACACACTATCGGGGTCATGTGACGCTTCGAGTAAAGCTTCACTTTTCGCTAGAACTATTTCTTCAAATTTCTTCTTATTTGCCGCAAGCTGCAATTTCCGCCCTCTAAGACGAGGTGTGTACTTTTTTCTTTCGATCTTCTCAGGCTTTCGAATGACGCAATTTGCGCAGACTAGTTTGTGTTGAGCTACACATTCTTCTCCGGCTATCACTTTAACATCGCGAACATAGCGTCTGTCTGATTGCCTTACGAGTATGTAGTCGATCTGTGTTTTGTGCTCACCAGACTGAAATGTCACCAGGTGACGAGTTGGCTTGCGGAAGAAGGTATTGCACACAGGCATGGCCATTGCATCTGCGAATTCAAGAATGAATTTTCCTTCTTGATTGCAGGTTCCGTAGCCCATGCCGCCATGCACCTCTTCGTATCTCTCTGCAGCGCTACCAACATGTCCATTTAGGTCACCACATACTACCACCATTTCCGCAGAAGGGATAGAGGATACGATCTCGTGCATATCATCCCAGAACGCCAACTTTTCTGCGAACGGTCTACCAACCTGTGGGGCATACGCCGAGACAATGTTCAAAATCCTCTTGCCCACATTGACTTTGATCTGAAGAACCAAGGGGAATGATGTTCACGAGCTGATTTACCAGGGGTTCACTCACAAGCACTCCAACACCACCTGTACCATCCGAACGTCCATGCCAAGAAAACTTATACCTGAAACCGTGCATCCCCATCCATCGTGCACTGCTTCCTCTCCATCGCGACTCCTGAACACAGCATATATCTATCTTTCTTCTTTTCATTACATCCACAACTTCACCAGATCTTCCACTCATGCTGCCAACATTCCAGGTCGCTATCCGTATTTCTCATTCATTATTTAAAACCGTCTGACCTCCCCGCTCCACTTCAAACCTATGGTTATCATTACTGATAACAGTTCTGGTCGTCTTTCTCACCATTCTACTTTTCGTCGGCTGGTGCATGGATTCCTTTATAGTAGTGGCCGGGATGGGAAACTTGAAATTAGGGAAATACGGAAGAAGGGTCACTACCGCTCGCTCGCTAAAGGTGTGGATGGTAGCACGCAGTTAATATTTGACATGCAGAAGTACCTAATCGCCTTTGTTTTTAGTAATCATGTGCACTGTCTGCCTTGAGAGAGCAAGCACATTGTTCGCATCACTGCCTTTATATTATCAATACCACGAATATAATAACTAAAAATTTATAGCTGATAGTTTATAAGCATTTAATGGACCTTCATCTCAAGAGGATAAACGTGTCTAAATTTTGCAGGATCAATTTCAAATTATAATAGTAATACATTCTTTTATCCTTGGCTATCGATGAAAATGAAAACTATCAGAATCATAAAATAAATCGCTTAGTGAATTGAAAAAGTGAATCCAGCACAACGGAATTGACAATTGATATGTTATACAAAGCTAGCGGTTATCAGTGTTGTCAACTGACTTTTTCAAGAAACTCAGTTAAAGCTAAGTTAACCGAGGTTACCGGAAATTAACCAAGTCAAGTTAAACTCGGTATACTGAGTTTTTCAAGAAAAACTCGGTTATAACTCAGTAAAATAATTCGCTAAAACTAAGTTAACTCAGTTACATAAAAATGCGTGTAAGTATAGGCATAGGCCGTCTGAATTTGATTCTGAAAAATTGCATGTTATAAGCGCTCCAGTCAATAACTTTTTCATGAAAGTTTGGGCGTATTCACAGGCAGTTGTAGTCTAAGCATAAAAGCAAAATGATAAGATAAGCAATAGGTAGATGAAGAGAGAAAAGTAAAGATGGAAACTTAGAAAATGAAAGCATTATCTTGCAAGGTTTAAGAACGTAACAAAAGAGCTGATCTAAATTCGCACAAAAATATAAGCCTAGAATGACTGCTACTCATAAAAGTAACCAATGTGTAGACTTTCTATGGAAGGATGAGTCTGTATGTTTATACAAAAAAGATCTATTTAAGCAGGCACAAGCCTGCTACAGCCTATAGACTTAAACTAAGCTGTATAGCTTCAAAGTTGCGGTACATGATTTTGTCTATAATTGAGATCTAACCTTCATTACTTGCTGTAGCTAAGTTACAGCATCTTCCAGTATAAGCAAAATTATCTTGATGATATCTAAAAGGGACATTCTGCAATTAATTGCTCAGCTCATTTCAACTTTGGTCTCGCGCATTTTTTACTCATCCCTGCACAAAACCAAGGCACGAAGCCATGCTAGAAGCTAGGGATAGAACAGCGCGGCCCTTAGCCAACTGAGCTATCCCACCACCTAGTATGAACAATGCACAAGTTAAAATAATCCTACGAAATGCACCAATGTAAATGAAGATGCTTTAAAAAATAAATTAGACTTCAAATAATTCAACAAAACCATTTTCTATTCTTCTTCTGTTTCCTACCATAGCAGTTCCTAAAATCCGTATTCATACATTCAAATGATTACATTTGCATCACTGCCATAACAATTTTTCAGAGAAGCGGTTTTTATATATATTTAGAGTACGAAGCAAGCATAATATCATATAGAAAAACAATACAAAATGTCACGCATTAGTATTACTTTGAACTGTGACATAGATCATCAATTACGTTTCCATGATAATGCGATCGAAGCAAGAGCATATTTATCACAGCAAATACCTTCACAAACAAAACCCGGATAGAACAAATAAGGGAAGTTCAGAAGAAAGTTTTATTGTGTCGCAACATGACAGATGCCTCCAATAGTTCTAGCTTTAATGCACCTCTTCGAGCTTCGGAAGATGCCACTGACACAGACACATTCTCATATATCATTGCATTACTTTTGCTGTAGGCCTATGTGCAAAAATATATTTAACTCATGCCTAGAATTTTTTTAAAAAAACATTTTATGCGGTAGGTAAATTGTGACAAGCTTCACAAAATCAAATTTATGTAGCCTAAATATTTATGACCAGCGAACTCATTTCGCCTTGTTCGAATATTACCTTGTTGCTGTTTTCTTGAATTGTTAGAATACTCGCGTTCAATAATGAAGTCGTCGTTTCTAAAACGTTCGGAGCACAAAAAAGCATTCTTTGCTTTATCCCGCGTGAATCCGTCATCTTGATGACGTACTCTTCGGTACAATTCATCAAAAACCTCGCTCTTTCAAAGTTAATGAAGTTGAAGAGATACTCCAGGAGACTAGTGTCACAGAACACTTTTATAAAAAAATTGCATTTCGGAGCTGAGCACACGTTAGATGTCAGTAGTAAGGAAGTGACAAACACCAGATAGCGCAAGATGGCCGCCATCGCTGACGTCCCCCCCCTCTGGAACGACAGAGGTTGTAGTCTGTCGTGGTGTGCCGGCCAGGTTGGTTCACGTTCGCAAAATGTTCGCTGACGTCCCCCCCTCCCCCCCTCTGGAACGACAGAGTGTCGTGGTGGACTTGGGCGACCGCCAGGATTAGTCTTGAGGCTATAGTGTGTGATGTTTTTCGTGCAATCTGCTGAATGTTGGGTTGTAAAATGGGCTGTTTCGAGTGGAAGGAGTGCTCGGATGGGAAAACGGAGGCCAGATTCGGATTCGGCGTGAAATTCTGCATCGGTATGGTGAGTTTCAAGTCAATCGGAGAGAAAAATTTTCGCTGACGTCCCCCCCCCTCTGGACAGCTCGCTTCGATTTTGGCTTCCAGTGGACGGATTTAGTCGTGCCATAGCTCGTTTGAAAGCTAAGAGTGAGACAAATTCAGTGAAAGAATCGGCTTGTTCCTATCTGTCTTCGTTTAGATGTGAGACGCCATTTAAGATTTTGGGACATTGGCGAAAAACGACAGAGTTAGAATTTTGGACGTTTTGGGCTGTAGCTTCAAAACGAAGCATCGGATTGGAAAACGGATTTCAGATTTGGAATCAGCGTGAAATTCTTTATCTGTATGGTGAGTTTCAAGTCAATCGGCGACAAAAAATTTTCAACATTTTTCGAAAAAACGACAGAGTTAGAATTTGGGACGTTTTGGTGTGTGGCGCCCAAACGAACCATCGGATGGGAAAACGGAGGCCAGATTCGGATTCAGCGTGAAATTCTGCATCGGTATGGTGAGTTTCAAGTCAATCGGAGAGAAAAATTTTCGCTGACGTCCCCCCCCCCTCTGGACAGCTCGCTTCGATTTTGGCTTCCAGTGGACGGATTTAGTCGTGCCATAGCTCGTTTGAAAGCTAAGAGTGAGACAAATTCAGTGAAAGAATCGGCTTGTTCCTATCTGTCTTCGTTTAGATGTGAGACGCCATTTAAGATTTTGGGACATTGGCGAAAAAACGACAGAGTTAGAATTTGGGACGTTTTGGGCTGTAGCTTCAAAACGAAGCATCGGATTGGAAAACGGATTTCAGATTTGGAATCAGCGTAAAATTCTTTATCTGTATGGTGAGTTTCATGTCAATCGGAGAGTTTCAAGTCAATCGGCGAGAAACATTTTCAACATTTTTCGGAAAAACGACAGAGTTAGAATTTTTGCGATGGCTGCCTACTGTAGAGCCAAAACGAAGCATCGGATGGGAAAACGGAGGCCAGATTCGGATTCAGCGTGAAATTCTGCATCGGTATGGTGAGTTTCAAGTCAATCGGAGAGAAAAATTTTCGCTGACGTCCCCCCCCCCTCTGGACAGCTTGCTTCGATTTTGGCTTCCAGTGGACGGATTTTGTCGTGCGATAGCTCGTTTGAAAGCTAAGAGTGAGACAAATTCACTGAAAGAATCGGCTTGTTCCTATCTGTCTTCGTTTAGATGTGAGACACCATTTAAGATTTTGGGACATAGGCGAAAAACGACAGAGTTAGAATTTGGGACGTTTTGGGCTGTAGCACCAAAACGAAGGCTCGGATGGGTAAACGGAGGCCAGATTTGGAATCAGCTTGATGTTATTGTCCAATGAGGATCATCATCCAATGAGAATCGAGCATTTCTTTATAAATAGCCAGCCTTCCACAGTGAGAATCATTCCATCGTTGAATCGCACGAGTGACGGACGCACATTTTCTCTCTCTCTCTAGTTCCCTGTTCTATTATCCAACTAAAATGGTAAGTCGCTACTTCCCTCCCTCTCCTCCCTTGAACGTAAACTTAATACAATCTTTTTTCATTTTCAGGCATCTACTCCATCTGCTGCACTAGTAGGACAAAATGGCGGTCAAACGTTACAAGGTTCGCTACGGTCAGATCATCTACAACTGAGGCCAGTGGAAGAAACATCCAAGGTACATAATCCTACACCGCTACAGCGTAAATTTAAACAAGCCTTGCGTTATGATGATCATAGCGTAGTACTCCAAACGGGAATGCTCCCTTCCACGGATGTCAAGATAATGCACAATCAGTATGGGGACTACATACTGATCCCCGTGAGTCCGTACATTCGCCACCAACTTGATATTATTGAGGAGTACGTGACATTAAATATGGACATTCCTACTCCTCTTGCTCAAGAGTGGAAGGCGAGAGATGACAAGGATACTCCCTATAGAAAGATTTGGGATGGTAATCACATTTGCCTACCGGTATCACATTGGTGTACTTACTATAAGAAGGATGGAGATCATTCAATACCCATCAGATGTGATGAGCTCGGAGAAGGTACTTGGGATATCCTTTTGAAAGTGAATGGGCTATATTATGGTCGACACAAGGATAATAAAATAGCCTCTCTCTCCATGCATATGGAATCCATCCTATATATTCCAAAACCACCCAACGCGGACGACATAATTGATCAAATCCTTAACAGCAGTGGTACGAAGCGCAAGTCGGAGAAGAATGCTACATCAAAACGCAAATCAAAGAAGGAGAATTACTAGTCCTTTCCTAACTCTACCCTATGACAATTCGCTTATGTGCTTTGAGTGTCGTAGACGTGGTCTTATTAGATACATTTTACTTCTTCGTTGCCATCATATCATTTGTGTATTTTGTCGTGAAAAGCATCGATGTAATTCTTCATTTTGTAATATGTTATAGAACGTTTCCTTAGATGTGTAAATTTCCGTTTTAGGCTTCTATCATCATTTTTATGGATTGTGAGGGTGAACCTGTACAGGAGCTCAGTGCTATTGCTATGAACAATTGGACATATCAGATTGTTAGTGTCTATCATCAACATGCCAACTGCGATCCCAATGTTGATCAATGGGCGAGAAAACACATTCATGGACTTAATCTGAAATATTTGCAAGACTATGGCTTTTCTTGTGAAAGTGCTCTTCTTATTGACTTTAAACGATGGTTAGCTGCTTTCAATGTTATACGCATCTTTTGTAATAATCCTGGTAAGGAGAGGAAAGTATTTCCCAATCTAATCATTGATGATATTTTGCTCCCGCCTTGGGATAGTAGAGTGAATCAACATTATCATGAAGTCACGAAACGTTTTAAGGATTTGTGTGTTCCTATTTTGTCTGTTCGTTGTAGTAGCTACGTTCATAACCAATGCTTCTTTCCTCCTTACCTCAACACTGCCAAAGTCCTGTATGGTTATCATTGCTCGCTGTATGATAGTTATCAGCTGTATCTATTTTATCTCTTTCAAACCATTGATTTATAATGCATGCTTGTTACCGTTATTCAATAAATGTTACTATGAGAAGAGTTGTTGTTTTCATGCAATGGATGGGTTAGATAAAGGGCAATCATGTCTTTCTCAAACGACTGCGGAACATTACGTTTTCATAGGCAAAGTTTAAAAGGAGCTGTTCAAGATTATGTGATAAATTTTCATAAAGATGAGACCGACATCGAAGCAGTGGTCGATGATGCTAGCACTCTATTTCTAGAGTTAATGAATACATTCTCTGATAGCATTATCATGGCGCGATTAGTTGCGAAAATTAAGTTTAGTCATTTTGGAAAGGAAGAGGTGGAAAGTCGCTCTTTCCATTTTGCTTCTTATTCAATGGAAGTGGTAGATCACCCCGAAGAATTTTTTAAAAGACATATGATAAAAATTGCTGAACGCCTTAACGCATTTAACCATCATGGTAGCAGTCTAGTGATTGAAGCGATTTCAGATATTCACATTCAACTTTCCATAAAGAAAAATTGAAAATGCAGTGGTACTTGATTGTAGCACAACTGGTTTTCGAGCTATGTCTGCTCACTCTCGAAGTATATTCCTTCTGTACATGCGTCTATTATTTAGAAAAGGCTAGCAAATTCATATCTTCAAAAAGACTTGCTATAAGACATCAGTAACGGTGAAACTATGTGTTGCGATGTATGTAAGCGAAAGGATGGAAATGAAAAGCGCATCTTCAAGAGATGTAAGCATGCTTTTTGTCAACGCTGTTTCATACGTAATTGCATTCAACTTTGCCAATGTAACCACTGTGATATTGCTCATTTCGAGTGTCACTTATGTCGCAATAGTTAGTACCTATGCAAATGTGGTAAAGATAGGTTTTAGCAAAGACTAACACGGAAAATGGCGAAACGTAAAATGACGAAACGTAAAAGTCAAAAGTTTTCTTCAGCCATTCAAGCTCTCCGACGAATGAAAGCAAATCAGCGATACAATGCTATACGACATGCTAACGATAAATTCATTTGTGAAATTATTTCTCATGTGAGGAAGTTGAGGACGAAGAAATTAGCGCCAAAACAACGAAAGTTACTTAAGCGATATGCTACGAAATTGCGTTTCATCTCCAATCCTAAAGTCACCCTTCAAAGAAAGAGGAAAACTCTAACACAAAAGGGCGGTTTCCTTTCAGCAATACTTCCAATGATAGCTCCTGCCGTGGGCAACCTATTGGGTAATATCTTTGGCTCTAAGCGTTAATTATGCAAATGTTGAATCTCAAAGTAATAAAATGGATTTCAGACTTCAATGTGATAAAGTTCTGACTGTATCAGGTCCATCTCATGCAGGTAAAACTGTTTTCACGCTGAATTTATTGGATAAAGGAAGGGAGTTGTTTAAGGAACCTATCAATCGAGTGATTTGGTGTTATGGTATTTATCAACCGTCGCTGTTTCAGGAATTGCAAAGTCGCAACTTTATTCGACATGAAGGAATTATTCCAGTGGATAAACTTCAGTCTAATGATGTTGTTGTATTGGATGATTTATTAAAAGAAAGGAAGAATTCAAAAGATGTTACAGATATGTTCACTCGCGCAGCACACCATAAAAGGTGCTTTATCATCTATATCACACAAAATTTGTTTCCTGATGGAAAAGAAGCTCGTACACGAAACCTGAATACACACTATTATGCTATTTTCAAGAATCCGCGAGATAAAAGTCAATTTGAAATTTTAGCGCGACAAGTTGCACCCAGAGGATCAAAAGCCTTAATTGAAATTTTTCAAGCAGCTACTGAAAAACCATACGGTTACTTATTCAATGACTTTACGCAAGAGTGTCCGGAAGAATTTAGATTTCGAAGTGATATTTTGAAAACTCCCATGATTATCTACAAACTATGAGTTCTTATTCTCGCATGATTGTTATTCCTCAGGATGAATATGTACAATTGACTGCCATGCAGCAAGTAAAGCAACCTCTTGCAAATCAAATGTATAGGAAAGAAATAGATTATCAGCAAAATGTTCACATCAAAGATCCACATCGTGCTGTATTATTACAATCGGAAACTGTTGAGCAATTGAAAAACTTGAAGAATAAGATGCGTGACTCTGTATCGACTGCTACACCTTTAGCATCTCGCGCACATGCCATATCTCTTTTCAACAGTATTGAACCCCATCTCAATGTAAATGATAGAGGAGAAATCATTACAGATGAAAATAAAGTGATTGATGCTTCACGTTATGAAGACTTGATTCAGTATGCGACACGTAGAAAGCGCCGTCAGGGCTATGTTCCACCTGGTTGGTCATACTTTCTTAAACTATTGAAAAAGCATAATGTACCAAAATTTGCTTTAAATAATGAGACATTGAAAGAACTTGATTCAACAGTGGCTACTACTCCAATGCTTCAGGCGATGAAAATGCCAACAAATTGATTTAAGACGTCACCTGCTACATCCCCTCCCACACTCACTAAGCAAACAAGAGGAAGAACTCGACGTAGATCTACATCGCCACTAAAACTGGTAAAAGGAAAACGTAAAACAGCTCCTCCTAGGAAATACATGTTCTCAGACTATTAATATGAAGCAGATGTGTTGCTTGCCATGTAATGAGCCGCCAGAGGTGAATGTTGTTGTCACTTGCACTTGCTGCGCCAGCTCTCATAATGAAACCCCTAAGCAATGTGAACACGATCGCAAAACCGCTAAAGCTAAATGCTGCAGTTGTTGTAAATGTAGAAAGGCAAGAAAACAAAAAGATGAGAAGGAGGAAAAAGAGTCAGTCGTCATCGACTGAACGTTTGAAGTCAATCTATTATGATGTAGAACATCCGGCAGGATTTGCATCTATCAAGAAATTATCAAAAGCGAGTGGTCTTCCACAATCACAAGTGAAACGATGGTTAAAGGGTCAGGCTACCTATACACTCCACAAACAAGCGAAAAAGAAGTACCGCACCCGCCATTATATTGTTCATGACATCGATGAACAGTGGCAAGCAGATTTGTGTGATGTTGCCTCCATTTCAAAACATAACTCGGGCAATAATTTTATTTTAACTGTCATTGATATTTTCTCGCGTTATGCGTGGGCTCAACCTTTAAAAACTAAAGAAGGGAAAGGAGTAGCAAAAGCATTCCAAACAATTTTTCGAGAAGGTCGCATTCCAAAAAGAATTCAGAGTGATCAAGGAAAAGAGTTTGAAAATCAGCATGTGACAAGATTATTTGAGAGGCATGACATTGAGTTGTTTAGTGTAAAGAGTGCTTATAAAGCTGCACTCGTTGAACGTTTTAATCGCACATTAAAAATCGCTTGTGGCGACATTTTACCGCCAACTTGACACAAAATTGGACAAAGGTTCTACAAGATACACTCCATGCCTACAATCACTCTATCCATCGTTCTATTGGACTCAGACCAGTAGATGTAAATGCTGACAATGTAGATAAAGTGCGCGAATCATTCCAACGTAAACGCACTCATGTGAAAAGTGATGTGAAAATTGGTGATAAAGTTCGTATCTCAAAAGTGAAAAGTGTTTTTGCTAAAGGGTACCTTCCGAATTGGACAGAGGAGGTATTTACAGTATCAAGGATTAATCAAAAAGACTCTCCGACCACCTACAAGTTGAAAGATTACGATAATGAAGAAATTGAGGGTAGCTTTTACCGCGATGAGATTGAGGTAGTCACTGAAAGTGAAACATATTTGGTAGAGAAAATCATTCGATGTAAAAAACGACAAGGTGAAGAATGGTGTCTTGTTAAATGGACTGGTTATCCTTCAAGTATGAACTCTTGGATGCGTCGTGCCGACATCTTTCATCTAAGTGATCGACAGTGATTCATGCAAAGTTGTAACTAACAATGTTTAGGGTTTGAGCCATGAATCCAACTGCCTCATTTTATTCACGACCCTCATATGTAAGTGGTGGAGGACAAATTTACATCGGCGCTCGCCGCCAACGTGGAGGTAGCATACTTGGTGCACTGAAATCTGTTGTAGCACCTCTCATATCCAATGTCGGTAGATCTTTAAAACGAAATGTTTTAAGTAATGCCGTTGGCTTTGCTGGTGATGTTGCTAGTGATCTTTCCAGAGGTAGAAGTTTTAAGAGCAGTTTGTTGAATCGTGGGAAGAAACGCGGTTTAAAAACATTGAAGCAGACCTTTGCTGGTGTTACTCAAGGAAAGAAATCACCTAAACGAATGAATAAAGGAAGGAGGAAACATCGCGGAGCTGGTAAGGTGCGATCTTCAGTCAAAAGGCATTCACGCAAACGTCGTAGAGGCTCTAATCATTCATCAGGCGCTAAACGACGACGCTTCTATAACTTCTAATCATGGAGTGTAAAACTTCCGGTTTTTGTTTGTTCGATCAACAAGCCATACAGACAGATATTCTTAGTTCAAGTATTGTAGATTATCATCCTCGAACAGCTGAGAATGCTGGCCCCATTGAATTTGTTATTCCTGGTGGTAGTGATGACTACATAGATTTGAGTTATGCGATGCTTGATTTGAGGTTTAGAATTCAGCAAGCAGATGGAACTGCTATTGACGATGCACATAAAGTTGGACTGAACAATTTACCATTGACTACATTACTTCGCGATGTTTCTCTAACGATTGGAGAGCAGCAGGTGGAAGGTGGTCAAAGCGATTATCCCTATAAATCATATTTCAATCATGTATCACAGTTTCATCCAGCAGCACAAAAAAGTCATATGGAAGCCATGGGATGGTATAGAGATGAAGCAGGAAAATTTGATGTTGAAACAAACAGTGGCTTTGTAAAGCGATCTGCTATGATTAAAGATAGTAAAGTATGTCAGCTATATGGTCCGCTGAATTTAGACTTCTTTAGACAGTCAAAGTTTTTACTGTGTAATACCAGCATGCGACTCAAGCTGACATTGAATAAGCCTGAATTTGCGCTGAATGCATTTGCTAAAGTTGACAATTTTAGAATTCATGTGGAAGATATTGCACTTTACATTCGTCGAGTAGTACCGAATCCAAGTGTCATTAGAGGGCATGCTGAAGGCCTTAACCGCCAAAATGCCATTTACCCCGTTCAGCATACAAAGCTTCTCACCTTTACAATTCCTAAAGATCAAAAGAGTTTCATGAAAGATGGCCTCTTTCCATCGGAAGCACCGAAGCTCCTCATGGTGGCAATGGTTGAAAATGATGCATTTAATGGTAATATAAAGAAGAATCCTTTCAATTTTAAACACAATCAGTTAAGTGAAATTGCTTTACGTGTAAATGGTGTGAGTCATCCTGGTCCACCCTACAAACCAGATTTTGCTTCGGATCAATTTATGCGCAGTTATGTTGATTTTATGGATGTCTTTGGCTTTTACAATACGGATGACACCAACGGACTTACTATGAAAGAGTTTAAGAGTGGATATACTATTTATGCATTTGATTTGACTGCTGACAGCGATATTAGTGCACCCTATCGTCAAGCGAACGTGCCTCATAATATTCGTTTGGATTTGACGTTCAAAAGAACACTACCTGAGACGATCAATGTATTAATTTATGCAGTCTTCGATTCAAATATTGAAATTACAAAGTATCGTGACGTGATTCTTCAGTATAATCGTTAATGAGTTGGTTGACTGCTGACGATGTTAAGACTAAAGTGCAGCGTAATGCAGACGAAGCGACGTTGAAAGCTTTCGATAATGTCTATTCACTCGATACCTTACCACCTGCAGTAAATCACTATCCCATCTTTATTGTGTTAAACACTCATTCACAGAATTTAGGCGGTGAGCATTGGAAAGCGATCTTTATTGGAGAAGACCGACGTGGTGAACTATTTGACTCTCTTGCTCAACCTCCAAATATACCAACACAGCAGTGGTTGAGAAAACATACGCGTCAATATCAGCGAAATGAACGCATACTACAACATCCACTTTCATCAACGTGTGGTGCTTTTGTACTGTACTTCATCTTAAAACGTTTACATGTATCTCGATTTGCATCTATTATTCAAAACTTTTCATGTAATCCATCCTCTAATGAAAAAATGATTTGTAAGTTCTATCATGATTTGAAATAAAAACATCATGTTGGAAAAATTGTTTTTTATTTTACAATCCGCTGGGTACGTACATACTCAATGAGATAGTCTAGGACCACATTTGCTTGTACATGAGATTTTAGTCCAGTAATGATCTCTTTACTATTATGAAAGATTGCCACATGCACAGGTAACCAACAACTAATGAGAGCTGCAGGAAAAAGTTCGGGTTCATAACACAAACTGTAACTGCTGGCACGAATCTTCAAAAATGATAGACTGTCACTCAATTGAGTAGAGATCACCATATTGTCCACAGTCAGATTCGACATCACACACCTCTCCCTCTTCCATATCCGACGTAGTAGTCTTTGTAGCTCTAAGCGCATTGACTGCGCCGATGAATGAGAAAGGGCGCCGAGAATCTGTACAGTCCCATTTGGGAAGAGTTGAAGATTCCGTGAATTGTTCATCTTCACCACTAACATTTGAGGACGGCCCGGGTAATACTTGCTGTTTGGAAGCTGTTGGTGTAATGTTGTGAGATCGATTTTGGTGTAGAGTCTGAAGCGACGGAGAATGTTGACGATGGTGTAGCGATGGCGCTTCATGATGAAAGAATGAGTAAATTGAGCGATGTACCTTCCTTTTATACTTTTCCCAACTACCTTGATGAAATGTGAAGTTAGTATGAAGTTGGGAATGATAGAGTTGAATTCGCCGATTGTTGACGCGCAGCCAGATGCGATTTCCAATACGTGAATGTCTTTTCATATAGAAGTATTTCAAATCCTTCATGATATGATGTAGAGATTGAAAAATGACGATAAGATAAAGCAAACTCTCTTCTCACATTTCCAGTTGAATCTTTGAAATAGACGTTTCGATCATGATCCGTTTCAATACGTTGTAGGGAATCTAATTTCCAACTCATGATGTGTGGTAGTCATGTCTGATTAAGATTTGCATAGTAAGGTGATGAACTCACGACGAATAAATGTCATGATGGAGCGATGTATATATCTTCTATACTTCTCCCAATTGTATTTGCGAAATGAGAAACAGTTTGCGGAATGAGAATGGTAGATTTGAATTTCATTTCTGTAATGTTGAAGCCAAACTTGATCACCCAAGGAGATGAATCTTAATGTTTCAAAATATTCCAAATCCCTCATGATATCATTGAGGTTGACAAATTGTCGCCATGTTAATGTAATTCCTCTTGATGTATGACCATGAGAATTTTTGAAATGTACGTTTCCATCACGATCAACTCTGATATATTGTAGAGAGTCCAAAATCCAAGTCTTCATGATGTTATGCAAAGTTGCAGATTAGCAATATAAAAATGTCGTTTTATCATATTTTGCTTAGCAATGCGGCTACAAAGAGATTTACTAGTAATCGAGCCGCACTCTTTTCTACTCCCATTGATCATGCACAACAGCTAAATGGAAATTGGGAAGTGGGTGTCACTCAACTTGTTTATAGCAACTGTGTCTATACTTTTGATCATGAGGTGATGACTATTAATATGAGACGTACAGCTGCTTATCAATGTGAAAAGGGGTGCCGAGTATACATTCCACAGTGGCCAAAGAAAGATCTCTTATCATGTAAAAAGTTTATATATGATTTCTTGAATAAAGCGTGTAAACATATTGTCCAATTTACTCCGCACAATGATGATTATAATTATGTACATCATGTAGTTGAGAAAGATTGGATTGTTGGTTTAAGTCCAAGTTTAAGAAATGATTTAGGTTACCTCGCTAGCGCCTTAACAAGCTATGATAATTTTAACGTTAATTACCACATAAGTGGTCATAAACAGTTAATATATCGAGAGGAAGCTTATTATGTAGATCTTATTCCAAGAAATGAGAAGACGTTGGTGAAGAAGATTGTGATTAAGCCAAGAAAGACAAACATGACTCCTGAAACATTATTGAAGAAATTTAATTATCTCCTTCGAGTTGATGGCAAACAAGTGGCAACATTGACTTATATTAAATCATCTAATCATATTGCAATAAGCAAATTAAATGATGATGATCTAGTATTAGTTTGTTCAAAAGATTTTCATCAGTTCTTACGACATCGTTCTGCAGCTGTTCATGGAATATCTGATATGCAACATTTACCATGTGAAAGGTCAAATCAATTTGATACAGAATGGACCGTATCTTTATACAGAAAGTGTGTAGAGCCTTTAGGTGGTATCTTACATGAAACAAGAGTGTTGATGCCTCGCATTATTACTTCGGTTAAATTGGTTGTAGATTATTTAAATGAAGTGATTAATGACCAACATATTTCATTTTCTGAAAAAGAAGGTACTTTGTCTCTCACTATAAGTGGAAAAGGTATTGAACTAATTATGGATAAAACTCTAATGACATTTTGGGTTTTGATCAAAATATCTTTAAAAGTGGCACTGTAACCAAAGCTAGCGCAGACATGTCGCTATCGCGTCGTATTAACTATTTTCAGATATATTCCAATATTGGTGAAGATGTACGTGTGGGAGATGTTGAAGCTCCATTGCTAGCAATGATACCATACCAGCCAAAAAGCTGCAGTATTTTATCTGAGCATACTTTCAAGAAAGTGCATTATACAAAGCTGAAATCAAACTACATCCCACAAATTGATATTGCCATTTATGACGATGCTGGTGCGTTGATTCCTTTTCATAAAGATGCTGTTACAAGTATCACACTCCATTTCCGAATGAAGAGTTAATGCAAACGTATGCTAATATATTTTTCCAATGTGAATAATATGGAAAGTGAAAATAAGGACTCGTTTCTAATCTACTTGCCCAGTAATGCTTCTATGAATAAATTTCCCAAAAATAAACCATCAGACTATCGAGTAGAATTAAATCGGCCACTGCATTTAGAAGGTGAATGGGAGGTTGGCGTTTCTAGTATTTGCTATGATAGCAATATTCAGAATGTGAATGATTTGGAAGAAATGATATTGACTCCTCGCACCCATGATGGAATAACGATGAATAATGCATTTCAGTTCCCATACAATTTAACATCAGATGGAAAGTGGAACTATGAATGGATTCAGATAAAATCAGATTCTTATGAACCATTTGGGAATGAGAAAATTATTAAGGCATTCAACAGTGGTAATACTTCCATCATGAAGAATAAAAATCAGAAAGCTTATGAGTTTACTATCTATCATTGGAGTGGGAGACAGTTCCTCCGCTTTCATTCTTTTACTAAAGGTCTTACGCTGAGGTTGGATAATGAATTCTATCCACATCTTGGTTTTGGTCATGGACTACATCTAACGTCAATTGCTACTGCAAATGTTAAAAAAGTTTATTCAAATCGAATCAACAAATTTCATTATAGATTTAAAATATTTGATGAAGATGTTGTAGAATGCGAAGAACGCATCATTTTGAAAAAGCGTGGTGTTCAACCTTTATCACTTATTGAGTTAGTAAAACGATGGAATGAGACTGTGGGTAAGAAGTAAGGAGAGAAAATTATGGCGAACAAAAATAAGTTGGTTATTCAGAAATATAATGACAAACTTACAGTTTATTTCTCTCCAACCTTGCGTCATTTTGTAAGACATTATACGCCTATTATTGGAAGCGGTGTGGTGTATGCGTCTCATGAATATCACACTAAAGCTGATTCAGTTAATGATGAATGGTGGGTGGACATCTATGGCGATCGCATCAAGAAAATTTACCAGTCTTATGAAGAATCTAAAGTTGCTATCAATATAATGCCGCGTCTATATCATACAGTTGAAAGCTTCATTCATGTAGTAAATCCTTATATACAACAGAAGTTGAAGCATGTGATGAAAAGTAAATATGATGTAAATACACACCACATTTCGTTTTCAATTGAAAATCAACGCGTTGTTCTGAGACTGGGTGTATGACATTCAATGTCGATTGAGTAAAAATTTGAAAAAACTCTTTGGTTTTTCAATGCTACAAAACAGTGTTGCTTGCTGCTGCGCATACGACTTGGTATAGAAAACACCAATGACACTTGATTAAAACATGAAACAGCACTTTACCATTCCAAGAGTGATTTGATTCTACCTATTTCTGTTGGTGGAGAAAAAAGAAATACATTTTACGTTGTACTTTCATTCATGATAAAAGAGCTTTCATATGGAAATAGTCGAGAAGATGTGTTGACTTATTTTTCTATCATCCGTTCGTCAAACAACCTATACCCTCTATTGCTATAAAATTACCGATGGTTTACAAGAGTGCTTTCCATTGTGAAAGATCACTAAATCCCTCGT
>CAJQUW010007152.1:0-17544 GCA_907163375.1 Prostheceraeus crozeri
AGGAGGAAGTATTCAATGGCCTTCAAGGTCCTCCAGACCTATCTGTCAATATCTTTTTGGCTGTGGGAGTTATTCGAGACAACTATATTCATCACCGCGTCCTCGTTCTGAATTGGCATACAGAACATGTTGCAACATTCCCTTGAAGTCATCAAAAGGCCTTACCATTCGTTTCTCAAACGTTGCAGTTTGTGTGTTTGCAAACCAAGGTGTGACATTTAGAACAGCTTACTATATAAATTTTCCTATTACATTTCAATACAAGTTTGTTTTATGCGATAGGTAATGTACATTTTCATCATTTAAAATTCGAGTTTAAACGGATTTACATTTCCCCAGAGAAAAACGGTCGCGGGATCAACGTGAACACCCTGTACATGAGGTATATAAAACTGGTTTAATCGTCAAATCAATATGGTTAAATAGTCAGAGTCATTCCGCATCAAAACGTAATAGCCTACCTACATTTAACGCTGTTAAGCCCCAGTTTTGTATTTGCTCATAAAAACCGTCCCCCAACCGCCTTCAACTGCCAATGACGGGCGCTGCCCGTCCATTCAACTTCCATGACTTCAACTGAGAAAATAAGTGACCTACAATGTCGCTAACTCCTTGGGGGAAAAAAAAAACAATGACGGCACTTGCCCGTCATGGTAAATTCTATGCTTACACTGCCTCTAAATCTTTTTATTTCCTTGATTTACAGAACTTATTTTTCTTGAGATATCAAAAGAGCAAGTAGTCGTAAAAATTTCACAACCTTCTATAGTCAAAAAGCAAAAAACGAACACAATTAGAAACGCCATGTTTCATTTCGGTATAACCAAAAACAAGAAAGAACTCAGCAACAGCTCCTCCACTTGTATTAGAGAGTGAAATTTTCCAAAACATGGCTCCACACAAAGTCCCACGGGGTTGAAGGGCGTGGCCTATTTGGTTCTGGGGGCGACAACCGCCTTTGGGGCAATGCCGATTTGCTTTTAAGACGGTTGTGGCTGCAGGACGTCCTCCATTTGAACTCCATTGAATCAATAATCGTGGCCCTTTCTAGAGCATATTTTGGCTCTGGATGTTCGTCCATGAATAAACGCATATTCAAACAACTCATCAGTAAGAATTACATATTTATGGAAAAAAAAAAAATTAAACTCTACATCACTTTGTTGTTGGAAGAAGTTGAGAGCGTTGAAAGTCTGGAATTTGCAGCAAAAGAATGTTTCAGGCTCACATGTATCGTTGTCTTTATTTAATTATTGCCACTCACCTCTTTCCCTTCGACGAGCGACATTTATATCCATGTCAGAGTCAGAATCCGAAGATTTCACTTGAGGAAGAGTTATCACTTATAAAACTGTTTTAGGTTGAACTGAATAATCTGCTTGCCGCAGTAATCGAGGAGAACCTACGTGATCGACGCATATCTATACAATGACTAAATCATCAAGGTCATGCCTGCGAATTCAAATACATTTTAGACATAGAAATACCATAGCATTAGCGCGAGGTTTGTGGCTGTGTGTTCATGAACTTCAAGTTAGGTCGCTCTGTTTTTGTATAATTGTGCATCAGCGGAAATAGATTTCTGTTTAATGTAGATATCTATCAGGAGTCTTATCTAAAATTTCAGTCTTCTTCAGTCTAAAGATAATTATTCCGTTTTTAAATATGTTACAAGTTTGTTCAATAGTTGTTCACAACACAACATTCGGTCATTCATGAACTTCCTTATATTGTAAGAAAAGAATACCTCCGGTCTTTCAGGAATGAGCTTAATTATGCAGCACCACCAGTTTCAGTCTTCCCTTATCAACGTACAAATATTGAAGCATTTTGATATTGGTCATTTTATTAATTCCATTTATCACTACCAGAATCAAAATGAAATGATGAAACGATTTCACAAACTGAAATGTCAGAAAAAACAGAAAGAACTGGGCAGATGCGACAATAGCGATCATGACGGGCAGTTGCCCTCATTGGCAGTTACGGTCATGTACAGAATCAGAAAAACCAGTCATTTGGTAGAAACTATCTCATGAACGGGGCAGTGCCCGCCATTGGGGCTCAAACAGGTCAATGCATATACTTGTAAGTCTATGCACTAACAGGTACTGCGCTGATATTGAAAATGCTTAACAAACTCTGTCTTAACTCGAGCCTACGGGTACTCACATCACATCAAACCCGTTAACGTCGTGATGTTCGTTTGGGTGAAATGGGGTGAGTTTGGCAAACCAATATTCTCCCGCCTGTCCCGGTCTTTACACAAGCGCAGGCACTGAGAAACCGCCATCTATTACGTCTTCTATTAAAGATTTCCTTGGATCCCCTCTTTATTTGTTTGTCCTGTTGTCCTTCGCTTCCTACCTATCCTTACTCTCCTAACTCCTTTCCCTTCTATACCTCTCTCCTACTCTCCCTATCACTTCCTCCTAACCTTCTTTCCTCCTAAATCTCACTCACTAACTACGTCAAATCTAATATTCAAACCTGTCCTCTACCATCAGCTCACTCTTTACTACGATTCTTTCCTTGTAGGATGGTCCTTCGACAAGGATTTATGCGACAAGCATGTCTAAACCAGGCGAGTATTTCTTCGCTTAAGAGTGGAAAGAAGGAGCTCTTGCTCTCCGACGACTTGAATTTGTGCTTCCTTACATATTCGTTTGTTCTTCGATCGATGTGCCTATTCCTCCAAAGTTTCCTGAAGCAACTTGTGATCGAGCGCGTCTATTCCTCTTTCCATATCTACTATGAGTGTCCATCCTCTCGCAATCCGTATAATAGAATGGAGACTATAACCAAGGGGTTTGCAAAGTCCCACTTGACCGGGAAGCTTTATAGATTTGCTTTTTCCAGGTGACTCCTCAGCCTTCTTATGGCAGATGTTGCGATACTGATTTCTTCTTTTTCATACTTAATAAATCTAAACCTAAAAAAAAAAAAACCTACCATCAGTTGTTAACTTGGATCCAAGATATGTTAAAACTCGTAACCTCATCCTAGTGCATGGGCCGTCCACTGTAATGTGAAGTTCGTTTGGTCGCTGTTTGAAACGTGTTTTACCACAAGCTCTACTCCTCTTGTTCCGTGCCTATTTTCAAACCAAATGCTCGTGGCCGTTTTTCCAGTCTACTGGTGTTGCCCCTGTAGCTCTGATTCGCTGACATAAATGTCATCTGCATACACTCAGATTGCTGAGTGGAGCGTCCTCCGAAGGAGACACTGGTGTAATGGAAGTCCTTCAAGAGTCCTCTCCGCAATGATACTTTCCAAGATTGATATTAAACAGGACTGGGCGACAGAGGGCAAACCCTGTCGCACTCCAACTGAGGTATGAAAGAAGTAATCCACAAGGTATGTTTGCGAAAAGTCGCATGCCTGTTTTGCGTTTGTATAAAGTGCCTTGATGACTTCTATAATGCTGGAAAAAAGCGATACATAAAAAAAAAATGCAAACAAAAACCTGGCAAAGCGAGGCAATGCAGGGCAAAACAAAAAAAAACCGGCAAAAAAAAAATTGCGGCAAAACCAAAAAAAAACAAGGCCAGCACGCTGGCAAGGCAAAAAAAATCCATGTTAAAGCTAGTTCACAATCTGACATAAAAAATGATAATTCCGGGGATAAATGGCTATGGGTTGATGAATGGAAATGTAGAGATATGAAATGAAAACCTGAATGCGGAGGTGTGAATGGAAATGAAAAGTACTAAAATGAATGATTAAATTTGCAAATGTTGCAATGTTCGATATAATATAATGTACTGGCTGGGAAACTACCTGGTTAAAGAAATACTGGGTAAAAAAACTGATATGTAGGTTGCGGCATGGTTGATACAAGACAGCACTGGCCTCCAAACCAGACTATCACGCGCACACTGCCAGGCTACACCCCAGTCACACAACACAGCAACAGCACCCCCAGACAAGTAGCTGGGTCCCATTGCACACTGACCCCCATTGCTGAGGATCACATATAATATTTCACATCTCATGCCCCATCATACCCAGACCAGACGGTACTCACTCCATCTTCACCAGGCTCATTCACATACAAATACCACAGTAAACATCAAGCCCCATCCCCATCATAAGTTAATCAGATCCATTACCCACCCACACATAATCCCCCCATCGCCCAGCTTTCAACCTCCCCATGAATCCCCATTCACCCATTACATCATTATCCCCCCCCCCCATTCCCAATATCCCATGCCCAACCAGTACTATCCACCCCCAATCTATTCCATCCATCCACACAGCATATTCCAATATCACAACCAATGTCACCATGATTGGAAACATAATACACATACCTCATTCGTAATTTAGTCATATTTCCATGTCAGTCTAGAGCCCAACAATACATAAGATCCAATCCAGTTTTGCATCCATCATTTACCACCAGCCACATATCCATTATCACACCAGTAACAACCAATTTACTTTCCCATTCTCTTCGAAACATTCCCATCCCATGACATCATAATTACATCCTCTTCACAGTATAAACACTCCCCATCCACCATCATTCTTCTCTCATCCACATTAGCCATCTTCCCACACGATAAAAGATCCAGCCCCATCCCAATTAGCCCATCCCACTATCACATTCATCCATTTAGTCTCGAACCATTCCCACATTATACCGCCCTCATCCGGCGTTAAAGATAAACATCCCACATCCTCACACATCCCCCATCCACACTCACAATATCTATCCCAGTGACATCATCCGCTAACCGATCCAATAGTGCATATTTTCCCCCCGACCCATGAGGTTACCATCTTCCCTGTACCCCAACCCCACACATTCCATATAGATCCCCCCTCAATCGTATAGCACCCACGCCCTCAATAACCCAACCCCATCATTATTTTTCCACAAATATTCACAGACATTCCACACATTAATCTTTTAAATACAGTACATGCACATTTTCCCCCAACCTCAGGTTACCCCATTCAATACACACACATCATATTCCATCCCCCATTCCAGTTTCCCCCAGACCCCCACTCAGCCAATCCCTATTTTCCATCATTTACCTCAATCCGCCCGCGATCTATTCATTTAATTGCCCCGCCAAATTCACCCCCAACATCACCAATTACAAGACCATGCTACCATTTCCCATCCACAGTAAGAATTGACATTTCCCCATCAGTTCAAGAGCCCCCAAATTATAATCCTCCATTATAAAATCAATCCATTCTTCCTTCAAGATCACCACATCCGCACAGACATCATAATCCATCACAATACATTATCCATCATTTTTCCACTATCCCTCTCGCCCAAACACGGTCGAAGGTCCTTTTTAAAGTTCACACAGAAGTTGTGTTAAATATCACGGTGGTCGTAAGTACTCTTTCCTGCGTTAGAGGTACTACTGCTAATTATTTGGTTCCGCTGTGCTTCTTCCTTTTCTGAATCCCGCTTTGCTCCTGAGCTATGTAGAACCTCTTCAGCTATCGCTTTGAGGCGATAAGGAGAATCCTTAAAACATCACTTTACTGGGTGGCTGATCAGGGTGATAGTCCCTGTATTTTTTGACACAATTTTAGATTTCCTTTCTTCGCAACGGTATCATAAGTGATTGAATTCATTCTTTTTGGCCACTATTTAGTTTACCCAAATCCGTTTGGCATATCGTTATTCATTTCCTTCAACTGATTGTATTCTTAGTCTTCTTCAGATTTCTTCGTTTGTCAGATAGATCCATAATCTCGTTAGTCACTCCATGGTCTGTTCTTCTTCCTTTTCTCTCCAAGCACTCCATGACTGTTTCTTGTAGTATTTTATTCATGTTGTTTGTGATTTCATTTATGTCATTCCTATTGTCTCCTAGTAGGCACGGGCACTGACTCTTCTACCGATCTTAGCTTCAAATATTTCTGAGATCTTTGGATCGTTTTCAACATGTCTGTGTTGAATATGATTCGCGACAAACCTCCTGTTTAGAAACTTTTCTTAACTTAACTTTCATTGTCATCCAATATCATGTCGTGATCGCTCCCGATATCTGCACCCGGAGAGTCCTAGTCTGTCCTTAGTTGATGATTGATTAAAACTTCTGTGGCAGAAGGATGAAGTAGATCTGGTGATGAGTTCCAGCATCTGGTGAGTGCCAGGTTGTCCTGGAGCATCTTTCTTATGTGGGAAGAGAGTATTGGCCCAAAGTCAAAATCATGACTGCTTGGAGATTCCAAAAGACGAAGGCCACCACGGTCGTTGGTTTTGCCAACCCCAAAGCGTCCCACGGTTCCTGCCCATTTGTCATAATATGCATCTATGCCAATTTTGGCGTTCCAATCTCCTGGAACGATAACTATGTCTTTCGTCGGGATCTTCTACATGAATGTTTCTAAATCTTCATAGAAAGTTTCTACATCTTCATTATCGTAATCTTGTGTTGGGGCATATAACTGAATTATTGTTCTACTTTTGGGTCGTGCAGAAATGCGGATGGTGATAAGTCTGCTGGATATCGGAGTGCAGCACAAGACTGATCTGGAAACGGTTTTGTTGACTATGATGCCTACTTCATGACGATGAAGTGAATCTTCTCCATAAACCATAACTTATGTCCTTCGTCGGTTATCAGCTCGCCGCAACCTGTCCATCGGACTTCTGCTAGGTCAATGATGTCTCAAGTGTATCTAGCTACTTCATGGGCAAATTCTTTCAGTTTCCGCAAGCATGCATGCTGTGGATGCTCCAGGTTCCAATGACGATTTTCTGTTGAGAATGCTTCAAGATTGGCTTTGTAGCGCCAGCAACACACTTTTCACGTCCACCGTGAAGCAAGTCAGTGGGAAGCACGGCCGTTGTTTGTCCGGGCTTCGGCCGATCCGACATGAAACATTTTGTTTGTGCATCCATCATATCATTTCAGCGGGCTGTGGTTCAGGTGACTTGGTGGAGCTGATCTCCTCTCCAAGTCGCTGGTGGTTCTATATCGGAGCTTCCATCTCCTAGATGAGTTTCCTTTAAAGAAAGGATATCGAGTCTCACTCACCCGTACTCGGTTATACCGCCGGGCGCTCGGTCACCCCTTCAATCAAACAATTCACAACGGGGGGACCAAAAGAATGTATGGCTGCAGACACAGTTGGGAAGGTTCGGTCTCCTGCAAGGTCACTGTGCACCGCGACGAATCACTTCCCCTGGTTAAGACAGGCTTGAGTGTTTGCGTCCTACTGGTTTAGGCATGTTGTTCCGCCGATCCCCCATTACTGGTACAGAGTCAATAAATTTATAGGACTTATCTGAGCTAGCACTATTTAATAATTATGGTCAGAAAGCAAAATGTGGATAGGTCAATTTGTTCATTATATATTCTATCCATAACATTTAATATATTCGATCGGCCTCCACAAGATGGCAAATTGCCGTGTCTGCATCTGCGCGGATTCGGATGCAGATAGTTCACTCTTGCATTGGATCCCCCTCAAGTCTCAGAGTGTGTTGACGTTTCCATCACATTTTTGATATCAGATGAGAAATGATCTTTTACATGATGACGGCACATTATGTGTACGAAATTCACATATTTATTATTTACATCATGCTCGTGCATGTACGTTGTGTTAAGACCACAAGTGCGAGGATTTTGCGAGCCACTTAACGCCTTTACCCAAAAGTAGTTCCATCTATAAATATGTGGATGACATTGTCTTATGCGTTGCTCATACTGGTGATACTGCATATCTTTTGAGATTCAAGAATAAATCGAACACTTTACATCTTGGACAAGCACGCACGCACAGTATCAATTTGAATAAATACAAAGAAGTGCATCTGCTAATCAGAAAGAGCACCATATTTGACACATGTCTCAATTCAATAACTAAGCAAGAAATAAGAAACATAATACTTGAATTGAGATTAACGAGATCAGAAATTAGGAATTCAATATCTGATTAGAAGAATTATTCTTGATTTGAGTAATTTTAACATTGAATTTAGCGATTTAATGCATGAACTGTGAAAGGTGGAGGCCATAAAAATGATCTTACTGTCAGTCAAAATCTAACGACTTTTGGTGAGAGGATAAAATGAGGACTAAAACCTTTTAAAAAGTCGCGCTTCTTAGGTTGGGTGGCTGTAACCCTAGAAAAAAAAACTCCCGAGGCGGTCAATTGACTAGTGGCGTCTTAAATTTTTTTAATTACTCCTATAAAATTGCGTTTTGAAATCTGTCATTCATGGTTAACAATCAATAAGTTTAAGGATTTGATATCGCAAACCGAGACTTCAATATTAAAACAAAAATAAAATGGTAATATACCTTGAACTCCCAAGCCGGTCAATTGACCGGTGAAAAAAAGCGAAGGCGCTTTCTAAGATCACAAGTAATAACTTTAACAATCAGCTGGAAGGAGAGATAAATTGCAGGCAAGTTCATGGGCACAGTATGGTGCCTAGGTCAATAGTGAAAACTATAAAATGAACAATGATATTGAAGAAAGTAAGATTAACTATAAATATACTATCTGCTATAAAATTGACTATTAAATGAGCCAATGAAGGCAACAATGAATTGCTACCTTTCGAGCTTGTGGATGGAGTGAATAATGTTAAGGCATGAAAGAAGGAATAAAATAGGAGGTTACAAACAAAGATCAAAAAAAATTAAAAAGTGTGAGTAGGCATATATAATGGAAAAAGTGTACATTGACAGGAGAAAAGAAAAATAAAGAGACATGCGTATCACCTATACTCAGACAAAGAGATAGAGAGAGCGAAGAGAAATAAATGCACAATTTTGCCCCCAAACCTGCATTACTATTTCTCCTCTGCTTCTGTATTAATACAGAAAGATTAATAAACATAATATAAGGAAGACAATTCCAGAGAATTTGCATTGATTTTACATTACCGGTCAATTGACCGGTGTGCGAGTTCTAGGAGTATGAAAAGTCCGGTAGTCCGAGGCCCAAGTTTTTGCAAGAAAAAAAAACGTGATGCCGCAGTAGAGATCCGGTCCCTAACCCACCGGTTTTGGAATCGTAGTATCCAACGCGTTATCGATTTCCTCATGTATTCAAACTGTATGTAGTAAATTGCTTCCCTCCGATTGCACGCCATAATGGTTTTGAAGTATGTTATGTCAGCAGATCAACTCCTTGTTTTTGCTTACAGCGTTGCCGTTGGGCCAGTTATAGAGCATGCCTTGTCGGCGCATGGAGTAATAATAATAATAATAATAATAATAATAATAATAATAAGAATACTATCCGGCTGGCTAGCCTCACACTGTGAATATAGGCCTCTGTATTGAATAGACCAGCCCTATGTCTGTAGTCCGGCTTACGTTGGGATAAATGTAGGTTCAACCTTGTTACTTCCAGCAAAAGTAGTCAAGAACATGGGTTTGATTCCTCTAAAAACGCCACAGAAGTACACATGCTTAAAACAGTTTTAGGCCTCCTACCGCAGTAAAACACCTTAAACAGATATTTTTTTACACAGCGGGCTTGCTCTCGACCATTCTCGCATCATTCAGTTAACAATGCGAGTGATAGATGGCCTAAGTGAAAAAACATGAAAATTAATTTTTTTGTAATCATAGTGTACTTTTTATCGATCAGAAAATGGGGTTTAGGGTATATGGGAAGTAGGACGAATTAGTCGCCCAATTGCATGTCTTATGATATCGTAAGCATGACCCTTGGCGAGGGCACATATTTCTCTAATTTTTTGTGTATGTACGTAATTTGTGATCAGAAATAAGATGGTGATGTTTCAATTTTAACGTAAAACCTTCGGAAAAAATAGCCCGTACATGTTATGATCTGATATTTATTATGATTATTTAAGCGCCCCCTAGTCTCACTAGCTTTTTCTTATCCGTTTTCCCTTGCATTTGGAAGATAATTACAGGAAGAAGAATTCCATATACATAATTGCAAATGCATTATCAAGTGATACTGCCAAGTTAGAATCCAAGTCGATACAGAATAGACTCAATCAAATGTCAAATTAGAGTCCATGTACTCCTGTGGTAAAAAAAACAAAAAGTCACTACACGTTAGATGTTGTTAATCTATCATCAAAGTCCTATCTAATCAACGTCTATTTAAGTGTTAGTGAAGCTGTCACTCATCTCACATTTGAATATATTAATTAATTTATGCCCTATAAAATGAGGAAGTAACAAATAAAGAATTATGCATGACTATTACTGATAATAATCTTATATTACACGCATTTTACTTAATGAAATTTATTTTTTCCTTGAATATTAATGGTCATCTATCATGTAGATTAGTATAATACTTACTTACAGATGTAATGTGGTCTCTTCTATGACATTTCTTGATTTAATTATCTTATTATCGTAACATGAGATTTGTTTTATAATCACAAAAGTTATTTTAAAGAACATTTCCCATGAACGTACATTTCTTTTTAAAATTTTCGGTAACATATGATTTTCTACAGGCGTGAGAATATATGATTGTCTAATGAGCAAACTGGCTATATATCTTACTAGAATTAAGAGTGAATAGCGGATCTGAAAGAAAAAAAATATATATTGTACCGTATGGGCATAGGAAGTGTAATGGGGAACTTCTTATTGGTGGCATTTTCATTTCAGTTTATAGTTCATATATTTAACGCAATTATGATTCAACTCAATCTCCATGGACGGGTTTACAAGTTTTTACTTGTTTATCATTTTTGTATTCGTCCATATCTATCTACACACTCAAAAGCTTCAGTAGCATAGCGCTAACTCAATTTCACTGACGTCATACTTATGTGTCTACATGGCTGAACTGTGGCTTTCGTGCGTACGGAATTAGCGCTTAGCGGTGAACATAGACGGAGACACTGTATAAGTATTGATTATCATTACGATGTCACAGTTAAAGTTTTAGCTAAAAGACACCTCTTGCCATACTTGCCCTCTGAATATTTTCACGGTTAACGAAACCAATCTGTTGATCCCTGCAATGCATGGAATTATGAATTGATCCGACTGATGCTAAAAATTCAATCGTTGAACAATACCTGTATCATATCAATGTGATGTAATGGATATCACAAAATATATCGGTGGTCCGAACCCTGTTCCGTTAACTCTAGAAGACCGGAACTTTTGATCTTACGAGAACGCCTGAAATGCGTCAATTGACGCCAATATCGAATACAGAACCAATTTTGCTCTATCTCTAAATTTTTATTAGTTATAAAGAAGATTTATATTGTGATATACTAATTTATGTTTATTGTTCTATTGATTGGACATTTAATGAATAATATGATTGCCATCCATAGAAATCGATAGCGTACATGATTAATTTCTCATTCATTATGCTTATATGTTTGCTATAAACTGTGCATGCATTGCAAATGTAAAAACAGAAAACACCAACTACTAAGCTTATTTTTTTAAGAAAAATGCAGTTTATTCAATGAAAACTTGTAATCAACATGTAACAAATTGTAAATTACAAATACATTATAAGCACTTTTTGCACAGTTTTATGCTGCAGCGGCCGCAAATTGGGATACCTCAACAGTGACAACAATCAACAGTACGGTTTCTGTTGCATTCACCGGAACATTGTTTTCGTTGTCTCACATTTCTAGCAATCACACGTTTTCGACTTATATTTTTCTTTTCCTGAAGCCAAACGTTGCTCTAACAACTTGATGAACGTAGGCTCGCCTGATAATTGATTTTTTGGTGACATCTTTGTAACAGGATCCACGCGTTCACTAAAGCAATATCGATCATATTAGAAAAAAAGTGTACTGGCCATCTGCGACACGCTGGCTGCACGGAATACAGTCTTAGCATTTGATCCAAAGCGTCAACGGTTGTACAATAAAAACAGTCTCTGGCTTGCACTATTCATTGTCTATATTTGGAGTAGTTACAGAGCTATGCATTGTACTAAGTATTTGGTCACCTTTTTATTTTTCTTGCATTGATAACACCGTCCAAGTTTGCAGATGACTGTGTATCCTTCGAGTACGTCGGTATTATATAATGAAGATTTCTCATGAATCAGCGGAGCGCAGTTCCCGGCGATTTGATCTGACTGTACCAATCAATGAAGTGTTTTTCTTCAAGAGCTGCTTCGCTAATGACAGGCTAGTGAAAAAGTTGTCCGTTGTTATAGAGTGCCCATTGCCCTCTATCGGCTTTACCAACTTCATAACAACGTCAGCTGATAGACAGTCTGTACGTGTTAAATCCCAAGTAGGGAATGTGAACCAAAACTGAATGGGACCATGAACCAAAACTTCAGACCGAATTTGTCTGGTTTGTTGGCCATGTATTGCATAAACCTACACCTGGCTTTGCACGGCAACAGCTGCTCATCGATGGTCAAATACTCAGAGGGATAGAAAGCCGCCTGACATCTTTCAATAAATGTATACCAAAGATCCGAGAGCTGAGGGGACAAAATTTATCACTCTCAACTCTTGATTTTCTTGTCGATTTATCATCAAAGCGCCAAAAAAGCGCTTGATTTCCATGGAATCTATCCCTTACTCATATGGTCTGTGAATAACGCCATTTCCCCATTTTCCTGATACCAAAAATTCTCGAAGAGGAAGATTCTTCCTTAAGAGGAATGATTGCCCACGGAGCAATCCACAGCACCATAAAAATGTCTCTAATTATCTGCTGGGTTCGATTTTCCAACCTGATATGAATCGACTCAACCTTTCTGCTGTCGCCATATTTGCATCATTTTTTCGAAGCAGCCGCCTCACTGAACCAATAAGCAATACGAAAATATAAAAGCCGACAACGTATTGCTTGTAAATTACATAGCTTGAATAAAATCAGATGTTTAATATCCTAAATGATTGATCCCAATAGATTGCAATTGATGTTTTAGAATCAATTATACTGTAACATTTCTCCTATATACTGAAAGGTATGTATGTACATATAATCCTTACCTTTTTAATCAATGGCAATGTTTCGATTTTTTCGATGTAAATTTTCTCTCCGATACTTTAATTTGATAACAAGCGGTGAGGATAGATTAGTCCGGCAGCCATAAGTGAGGACCCAATGAGACTTTAACAGAATGTTTTGGACATCCCCCCCCCACCTAATGCCTACTACGAATCTGCCACGTCTGCTGAGTTCTAGTGAGTTCCTCTTCTTGTCAGACAAGATCAAAGAAAAAACACTTGCAAATCCAATAGGGGACGCAGATTGGCAGTTTTTTGGCTAAAATGAAATTTTCTATGTTTTTACTCTGATTAAGTGAAAAGTACTAGGTCTAGAGTCCATAATTTTTGGCATTGGAATATCTTCAGACCAATTTCCCTATGATGGGCATGTGCTTTTATTATGCATCTAATCGGCAATGTATGTGAGAATGTGAAATGTGAAGCTAAAAATGCTTGTATTTGCCGACATTAAGAGGTTCGCCAAATCTGAATGTGTTTAGCTTCATAGACAGAAGTGCATGAACCATGGAAAGGAATGACCCTGAAGATATTCCATGGCCAAAAATTTATAACTCTGGGCTTAGTACTTTTTTTTTTCGTGTTTAATGAGAGAAAACATAGAAAAATTCATTTTAGCCAAAAACCGCAATCTGCGTCCCATTGGATTTGCATGTGGTTTTTTCTTTGATCTTGTCTGACAAGAAGAGGCAACTCACTAGAACTCGCAGACGTGCAGATTCGTTAGTAGGCATAGGGTGTACATGCGATTCTGTGAAAGTCTCACTTTCGGCCTCGTTCCCCTGCAGAAACTCGATCTGGCTGCCCGGACTCAAGAGAAGATGAAGTACAAGAAACAAGAAGATACGACGTGGGAGCGGACTACAACAGCGAAAATGAAGAGGGCCAGATCGAAGATGAATTTGAAGATGTAGGTGTTGCATCGCGAAGAATGTGATGATGAAGACGATGACAAAAAGATGGATGCTGAAAGAAGAGGTCGATGAGAAAGTTGGAGTCGATGGATGCTGAAGAAGCGGCGACGACGATGAACTTCCTCCACTCCGAGCTTAGACTTTCAAAACGGGCCGCGAAAGGTGACTTGACATCAAAACGGTATCGATTGTAAAACTGTTAAAAAACCTTTCTTTTTTGAAAACTTTTTTAAACATTGTTTTAGATTTGAAAATATCTACAATTCTGGGTATATACATAGATTCATTCTTAATCCTCTGATGTTTAGAAATCAATTATGAGTATTGTTCATGTCGCAATCCGAAATTAGAAATACAGGGTGGGCGGAACTAGGTTAATACTATTTTAAATTGTCTCTAATACGTTAAGTACATTTCAGGTTCGGCATTATATTCAAGCATGATGTGTATTCAAGCCTTGCCATATTTCTCTTCAAAATTTTTATAGTTTGATTCTTAATACTTTCAGATTTCTATGATTAAAAAGTTAAACAGTTTTTATCAGATTTTAAAAACTCAATTGATATTGTAGCACAAATTTCTAAAGATAAAGCTTTGACATTTGTCTTTACTTGAGAGGCGTAAATTTTGGATCCTTTATCGTCAGTCATAATCGTATAGGTGGACCATGACAATCCTATTGATTATGGAGCACGAAATGCTCAATTGGCATGAAAGAAATCAAATTTTTTTAAACATTTTGTGGAGCGACGAATCAGTGTTTCATGTTGTTGGTGGCTTCGTCATTCGTCACAACCGCCAATACTGGGCAGAAAACGACTCTACGATTCGTGGGAGGAAATCTAACAATCATAAAGCCGCGGAGTGTGACTGTCTGGTGTGGTATGATGGCAGATACCATCGTGGGTCCTTTCTCCAATGTGAAAGCGATGAATTCACAGAGGCTACAGGAGAAAGTGTGGCCGGTCCATTAGCACATTGAAATATATCCAACGACCTGATTTTTATGCAAGGACGGTCCTCTACGCCCACGTGGTAAGGGAGTTGTTTGATGGGCAGTTCTCAGGGCGCTCGTTAGGTCGCCGAGGCCTTCATTCATTAATGGCACGATCACAAGTCCATATGTGAGTCATGCGCCTTCTTTGTTGGGGATGGGCAAGGGATGAGAGCTTATCGTTCAAAGACTGTCCAAGGGAGCACTCATCTACCTGAGCAATGAGAACAAAAATTCAGATTGTTTCATCCTTTTTGTGCCTCTGGAGTTTCTCAGGCAGTCAGGGAACATATGCCGTGATCGACTTCGCCAACCCTAGTAGAGCGAATTGGGTATTCATTATTCATATTGAGTTTCCAGTATCTTACAATTTTTCGCAATAAATGTTTTTATTAGGAAATTGACTTTTTCAGTTTATTGGAAAAACGCATAAAAATTAGATTTGTGCATTTTCATGTAGCAAAATTCTTGCATTATAAAGCTTTCCAAATTAGGTCTCTCAAGTAAAGACAAAATTTAAAGCTTAATCTTTAAAAATCTGTGCTATGAAGTTTTCAAAATCTGATAAAAACTGCTAACTTTTCAATCATAGAAATCCAAAAGTACCAATAATCTAACTGTAAGACTTTGAAGAGAAAAATGGCAAGGGCTTGACATAAGGCTTGATAACATCATGCTGGAATATAATGCGAACCTGAGCTGCGCTTAGCGAATTAGAGACAATTCAAAATAGGTAATTAACTTTCCGCCCACCCTGTAGATCTACTTTTCAAATTATTCAAACTACTAAATGCACCAATTTAAATCAGATTCGAAGAAGAATTTTACCATTGTCCAAAAATTTGTTTTTAAAATCAAGAATGACACGGTCAATAGATTTGATCTTACATTGTACTCGTATTGTCCAGTCTTTTCTTTTAACAATGAGTTTTCTGTCTATTTCAGGACTCAACGATTCTTCCCGACATCGATTTTTTCTACTGAACATAACACTACCTTCACTCAGAGGGAAACTTTGTGAGATATTGATGACTTCAATTCAACCATCAAATTCTCTACAGGTGTTTCTTTTGTTTTAAGGTACATTCATCTGATGGCCTGGATAACCTAATTTCAGTAGCTACTTTGTAAGTAATTCGTTTTGCACTTTGTTCAATATCAAATATTTGCATGAAATATAAAGGTATCCTAAATTCGATGTCATCAACTTCATAAATAAGGACGTTTATTCTTTATAAACTTTATTTAAGAAAATTTATTGACACAAATGACGACGTAGGTAAAAAATTAATATGAATTGTTATTTTTTCCAGAAATATTAAAGCACTATTTTTTATTCGGGAATCATGACTCAAATTTACTTTGGTAAAAACATGAAATTTAAGCATTTATTATTTCTTTATTCAGCGAGCTTTACGTCGCAACTTTTCGTAATATTTTGAAAACTACATTTGAATGCTACATGAATGCAGTTTTTTTGAATTTGCGATTGGTTTGACGGCATTGAACTGCGTGGGATTGTTCGTTGAATATCGATTTAACCATTTTTTTGAAAAATAAAATATATAATTGCTTAGATTTGTGAATTCTTTTAAACAATTGTTTCGAATTGTGGTGTTGTTTCATTCTATTGCATGATATGCATACACAAAAAATTTAAACAAATAAGAGGCATGAATAAAATTAAATCAATACTTCAAATAGTTTAATTAAAATCACTGGTTGTATTTTTTGGGCGTAAAAGTAGTGTAATTTGTACACGGTATGAAAAGATTCATTTTTTTGCCAAAGGTTCATTTCTTTCATTCTTCCCTCAAAATCTCTATATACCCATGATATGCAGAAGGAAAATCGCTTATATTCACATCAAATGCATTCATCACAGTCAAACTATAATTTTGGTAGGCCTTAGTTAGGCCTACCAAAAAAATTAACATAAAAGCATTATTATAGGTTATACTATATCTTTTAATGCAGGTCTTAAACCCGGTCGAGAATAATAATAATATCATTCGATGAGGCTAAATCCGGTTCGCGGGAAACGAAAAATAATTATTATAGATTTGTGATGAGCTATCCGGCCACTTGTGAGGCCTAAGCCGGTCACATGCTGAGGCTAACGGGATGGATATTATTATCGCAGTGAGGCTAGCCGGCCCACATGTGAGGCTAGCCGGTCATATGCGGTGTGGCTAGGCGGTCTGGGAAATTCATTTTAAAATAATAATAATAATAATAATAATAATAATAATATATAATAATAATCACTTTATTGATTCTCCTTTTGCGAGAAGAATGTGCGCGGGGGAAATTCGGTTGGAGTGATACATAATACCACGAGGACAATATTGTGATTAGAGGTTACATAAGAGCAATGGATTTACTGAGACGAACAGCATAAGAAAGACATAAAAACATTAAAAAGAGACCTAAAATATAAACTATTTACAAATAATTTTACAAAAGAATTATCCAAAGCGAGCAGTTTTGGAAATTCGGAGCATAAAATGTAATCTAGAAGATTAGTATAGTAGTCCGTGACGTTTGTCTCAAAATAAACGTTCACGTAAGAGGGTGCTTTTCGTCCTTGACAATGTTATTAAAAAGGTTGACACAAGTATTTATTGGCCAAGCATGAAGTAAAGTTGATTCAAAATGCTCACAAGTGAATGCCAATGATGCGG